>CAKNWT010319202.1:0-10172 GCA_932066315.1 Andricus coriarius
CCTTGGTTATACATGTTACCATATGTATTCGTTGTAACCATTGGTGTACGCATAAAGCTGATTCCAATCATTAATTTTGCTTACAGCAACCGAATATATAAAATAGTCCAACTTACTGTCATGATTACCATAAAACTGGTGGCTTCTCCGAATTTTTTTCGTTACGGAAATTACAGTAGAAAAAATTCTTGTCCTATGTGCACGGGAATCCAAAGCCAAATTCTCTCAGTGTATAAAGTAACCACTGCTTATGTAAACAATAATCGCAAAATAAACGATGAAAAGATATGGAAATTTTGTAATATTTTTCTCATTTTTACCTATTCCTAAAGAAAAACATAATTATCTAAAAATAAATATTATTAGAGCCATTTTGTGGCAACGTACACTAGTAGCAACAATTGTGCGTTTCATTACGAAAGTCGGATCAAAAATAGACTTGACATAGAAAATGACTCACTCTGAAAATAATTCAACAAGGAATATTTACAAAATATTTTGGGTATTTTTTCTCATTCTCATAATTTTTATTTCATAACTTATTCAGTATTTCAGCACTATCGAAGAGAATAAATATTGCATTCGCAACGGTGACAATTAATCTTTACACGAAGCCCAAAGTGAAACTAGGCTTTATTTTTTAGCCTATAAGTAAGTAAATAATAATTGCTTGAAAAGAATATGAGAAAATAAAAGAATATTCAACTAAAATACCTGGAAAATGTTTGATATACATTTTCTACATATTTTGATTGAATATAGGCAAAAAGATGAAATTTGTTATATATTTTGTGAACTAATATATTCTAAATTAATCAAACAAATTTTTCTTGTACTAAACATTTTCTAATTGTCATATCCAATCACTCATTAATTAAGTTAGTTCATATAAGAAGCTTTCCTTTTTCCTTAAGTGGTTCCACACATACAAAAATTAATCAGTGAACCATCAATATTTATCCTTGATCTACTCGCAAACACAGTTACGGAAATAAAACAATGATATTGAAGAAATCTTCGAAAGAGAGAATTGTAAGATAATTTATTTCAAATAATTATAATAATTATACAATTGTTAAGATTATAAGCATTTAATCTAAATAAAAAAGTGAAATTGCTAACAGAACATGTTTTAAGCTTTTAGATTTTTTTAAAGTTGGATTTAGACGTATTATTAACGATTTTTATGCATAAATCTTCCTCAACATATATGTAGAAACCAAAAATTGCAAAAGACAGCCAAAAGTTACATTTTGCAATAATACATACACATATATATTTCCCTTTTCCTTTTTCGTAGTGGGTCTAGCGACCTGGAAATCCTTGAAAACCTGAAAAAGTCTTCGAATTTGGCTTAGGGACCCTACAAAATAGTACTATATGGTTAAAGCTATAATTATTTTTTTTTATGCAACTATTTTCTTAAAAAGTCATTTTTTGATCAAAAATGCAACTGCTTTGTTAAACGATGAACCATTATGTTGAAAATGAAATTGTTTGGCTGACGATGTAACTATTCCATTTTTATAAAATTAAACTTCTTCGATAAAACATCACCTTTTTGATTGAATATAATTCTTTTTCGATTGAATTCAACTGTTTTTTATATGAATTGAAACACGTTCGCTGTGGATCGACGAGGGCACATGAAGGAAAATGCCAGCTTGCGGACGACAATTCACTACCGGTTCCTTCCTGTGCCGTGCTTGATCAACACCGAACGCGTTGACGAAAGCTCTCGAAAGGGTTCAATCCAAAGAATTTCCTGAAAAATAAAAAAAAATACAATAAATAAATACAAATAAGAATGAAAAATAAAGATAAGAGAAAGATAAACGAAGGTGTGAACCTAGCTGGTCATAAACACTACTTAAGCCTATGCTGAGTCTCTTTGCATGGATTGAGCACTTCTTCGCGGCTAACACGATGAAATTGCCCGACACTAAAACTAAAAAAAAAGAGAAAAGATCAAGTAATCAGAAAAAAGTTACAAAAGATACCATTTTTTTCAAAGTCCGAAGCTGGAGAGTCACGCAGCTCTACCCCTTCTGGGGCAAATATTGTACGCTGGGTAAAGTCCACTCTGCTGAATATGTTTCTCCACCCGGCTACTGGGTTCTTTGGGCTTTTTGACCATACCACCGCGCTTTCTCGGAATGAGGAATGGTCGTTGCCTTTGCGGGGATTTCGATGATCTCTGAGCCATTCTTGGCACGCCAGACTCTTCTCCAGGGAAGTGACTGTTTCGGGAAATGTCTAATATCCTGCAACGAGAGTGGGCTCGTACGGGCACCTAGTCTTTTACCGTCTTGAGCGACGCCGTGCTTAGGCGACTGGGCCGACGGCATGTCGGAGCTGGACGATGTAAACTTCGGCTCCAAGTTTCCTAATCACAGGGAACTGTCCGTGACCTTTTGTTGGAAAGCCTGCGCTTATTCCTCGAGCTTTATCTGAAAGCACATGTGTTTTCACGATCACCAAGTCACCCACCTTGTAACTTGATCCTATTGGTGGTCTTCAGGTCGGGACTAAGGACTCACGGTTTGAGGGACGCGGAGCTTTTATTCACTGTGCCTTTTTAGCGAGGAGCCAAATAGTATTTGACTATCAGTTTTGCCGGTGGCGGCATTTATTCTGTTCCGTAGGCTAAACAGGATTTCGGGGATGTGTTGGTACCAATGGTGGCGGGCCTTTACTTGTAGTCTCATGCGTATTCCTTTCTTCAACTCTTGATTTCGACGCTCCGCTGGATTGGAATGTTGGTGGTAGACCGGTGTTGTCCAATATTCGGTGACCCACCGGGCGCAAGCCCTTTCCCATTGTCTTCCAGTGAACTGCGTCCCATCCTCCCTCTACCGAACGTGAGTAGAGATCCATGGCTACCAGCATAAACCTTTTCCCTCGTGGTGACCTCGGATAGGGTCCCATGAGATCCAGTGCTACGATTTCCCAAGGGTTCTGGGGCTGACGTGGCCTCTCTGTCATTGCCTAATACAGGAGCGGACGTAGTCTCGAATATCTTTCTGAATCCCTTTCCAGGAAAAAGGTTCCTGAATGGCGCGCAAGATTATCTCTCCCCCTGGGTGTCCTGACATGCCGGTATCGTGAAAATCGTACATTACATGTTCGCGAGTGTTTTGTGGTATCAGCATCACCCACTGGGTCACATACCGAATTTTAAGTCCGGAATCGTCGACCTTGTATTTTTGAAGGAAATTTTCTTCCAGGGATGTGCGAGTTTCCTTCTTGGAAATGGATTGCCATCGTTGAGCGATTTTCCCTAAATCCTCGTCCTCCTGCTGACGTCGCTGAATTTGCAAGTAGAAAATTGGTGGTGGTGATGGCGGCGAGGTACGGACCCTCACGACTGGGACCTGGATCGTTTTTGCGAGGGGAAAGATGATCCCCGTCATCAAGGGTCACCACGTGAGCCTCTTCGTCTAGTGATCTCGCCATAGCTCCAGGTAACTCCGCTTGAGAGGCTAGACAGTGTCGTAGTGTATAACTAAATTCCCATAACAGGCAGGCCCATCTTCCGAGTTTCACGTTGGTGTCCTTGAACTGGTTCAGCCAATTCAGAGATTTTGAATTGGTGAGTAGGATGAACTGCCGTGCAGATAGGTAGTGTTTGAACTTTTTGACCCCCCAGATGACTGCTTAGCATTCCTTTTCGACCTGCTCGTAGCGAAGTTCAATTGGGGAGAATTTCGCACTTGCATAGCTTATGATGGATTTAGTCCATTCCTCTCTGACTTGAAACAACACGGCGCTCATTCCCGCCGGATTTGTTCGGGTTTCTAGCATGTAGGGAAAGTCAGGATCTGGTCTTCAAAGTTTCAGGGGATTCTTGAAAACATCATTTAGACCGGAGATGGCGTTACCTGCTTCTGCGGACCATTTCCACCGACCAACCCTTTTCCGGAGAAGGGCGGTTATTGGCGCGATAACTTTCGAATGTCGTGGAATGTACTCGCGTAGCCAGCCAGATATCCCTAGAAATCAATGTAGCTCTTTCTTGTTTCCGGGGGTCTTGCCCTCCTGAATGGCTCGAATGTGCATTTCTTGTGTTTGGTTACTGTCCCCAGCAACCATATGTCCTAGGTATTGTACCCTCTTTCGGGCGAACGCGCACTTACCGAGAGCGCAAGTGATGCCTAGGATGGAGAGTCTGAAACGTGTTGGTTGCGGTTTTGAGGCCGAAGGGCATGACGTTAAATCGGTAATTGCCACCATCCGAGGCTGCGAAGGCCATATAGTTGCTAGAATCGGGGTCCAGCGAAATCTGCCAATGCAACAGCCATTTTTCAAATCTAAAGTGTTAAAAGCTATGGCATCTCGAGACACCCTAAGTACGTCTGGTATGTGAGGCAAGGCCTGGGTAACGTCCTTAGTTATCACGTTTAGGCCACTAAAGTCAATGCAGAAGCGGGCATCTTCATTATTTTCCTTAGTTAAGTATATGTTGCAGCAATTCTTTGATTTTTTCTTGGATTATTTTCTTCTTTTCGTGCGAATACGCATAGGGTCTTTTCTTTACAGGCTTGGTTGTGACCAACTAGATTCTGTGAGTTATCGAGCGAGCCTGAGTTAGGTGACCCTCTCTGTAGAACGCCGAAAGTTGCCGACGAAGCATTGCGCGGAACTCCTGACGAAACTCTGCCGGTAGATCCGTCTTGATTAATTTAGCGTTGAATTCGATGGTTGTACTTATCGGCGTTCGGTCGAGCAGATAAATCAGGATGCGTTTACTCTTCCCGGCATATATGCACCGGAGCGGATGATTGTAAATCGCCTCCAGCTCGTCATTCCAGGATGAAGCCTAAGATGATATGATCCCTCATCTTTTTGCTAACCAAGAACGTGGAGGTCATTTGAAGGTTCTCAGTGGTATAATCACGTTCGATTTCTCCGAAAACCCTCATGATGACTCTGTCCACAACGAGTTATGTCTGTCCTGTACATGCTCTCAGATTGTTGACCGGTGCTTCGGATAGGTAACGGGCGGCCGATCAGATAGGTCCGATGCGGCGGTGTCGTACAGTGCCGGGATATCATACCTCGCGAATTGCTCCAGAACACGCGACTATTTTTTGTGGGTCTTGACGTCAGTGGTGAAACGGCAATGGTGGCGGCCGTGGTTGTTCGAGTGCCTTTTTTTCTCGGGACAATCTCGATTCAAATGTTGGCCTAGATAGTAGCAAGATATAGGAGGGGCGCCTTTGAAGTCGACTTTCTTGGGTGCCGGACGTGGTAAGGACCTGTTGTCGTTCCTGCGTCATCCATACTTCTTAAGATCTATCTCGTCGACTTCAGCATTGTTGGCGAATGTGACCAAATGATGGTAAGTCCGGATATTGGCAGCTCTTATTGCCTGGCTAAGGGTTAAGCAGAACAGTTCTAGAAAGGATGACACCAAGGCTGCCTCAGGTTCAGTTCTCCGTAATAGCCGTTACAAAAGCATCTTTTTCTTCAGAAACGCACTTACCACTTCCCTTTCCTAAAGCGATCCCACTCAAAAACCAGTCCTTTTTAGGGTACTTACCACCGGGCCGCGTCTCCTTGCAAGGAGGGCTCCGCAAAACGTGTCCTCAAATGTATCCTCGTAATCTTATCCACTGAATTCTGGTTTGGGAGTACCGTATATTGGGTTTGCTGCTTGGGGCATCATTAGATAGACTATACAGGGGTAGGCTTGTCCCCAGTTCGTCTGAAGTGTTGAAGGTCGGTGCTTGTTCACTATGATAGGTTGGTGCTGAGGCAACGTTGAAGGTAGGTGCTGAGGTGCCGTTCTGAGTAGGCGTTTTTTCAGCGAAGAAATTAGATGCTTGGGCTCCGTGGTAGTTGAGAGCTCGAGCATCGTAGCAGACGGGTACTTGAGCACCGTTGAAGACGTGTGCCGAGGCACTGTTGTGGATACGTGCTCGCTCTGCGACGAAGTTGAGTACTAAAGCTCTGTGGTAGCTGAGAGCTAGACTCATGTAGCAGATGGGTGCTTGCGCACCGTTAAAGGCTGGTGCCAGGGCACCGTTGTGGGTAGGTGCTCGCTCAGCGGTGAAGTTCACAGCTTGGGTTGCGTGTTAGTTGGGAGCTTGAGCAGCATAATAGGCGGGTGCTGATACGCCCTGCAAAATGGGTACTTGTACACCGATGTAGGTAGGTGCTTGCACACCGTTGAAGGCGGCTACTTGCGCACTGCTCAAAGAAGGTACTTACGCATCGTTGAATGAAGGTGCTGGGACACCGTGGTAATGGGATGCCTGAGCACTATTGTAGGTGGGTGCTTGCACCTTGTTGAAGACATGTGATTGGGCCTCAACGGAGTTGGTTACTGGTAGATCGTTGAAAGTAGGTACATGGGCACTGTTGAGGATAGGTGCTTGTGCACCATTGGAGTTGGGTGCCGGTGTACCGTAAGAGATTGATGTCTGAGCACTTTTGAAGCTGGGTGCTTGTACACCATTATGGTTAGATGCTTCAGTACCGTAGAAGACGGGTGCCTGGGCACCGTTGAGAACAGATGCGGAGGTACCGTGTGAGTTGGGTGCCTGGGCATAGTGAAATGCGTGTGATTGGGCCCCGTTATATGTGGGTACTTGCGCACTGTTGTGAATTGGAATTTGAGTTCTCACGGGCGATTTCCGGAAATCAGCATTGATGCTAAACCGTTTATGTGCAGTCCACTGTCGTGTTGCATGATCCCCATCCTACTTGGGGCTGGCGTAATTTAGATTTAAGAATCTTAAATTAGATTAAAATCAAATTCAAAATCCGATTGAACGTCCAATACTCAAGTGAATGTATATAATTCCTGAAAATAGAACAAGAATTCAACGACCAAATTTGGACAATACCACAAAATACTTCTATTGTAATTTTTAAAACAAAAAAATTTGTTTCTTCGGACAAAAATAAAAAAAGAGAAAAGAAAAATGAGAAAGCTAAGTTTTAACTTTTCCCCTTTTAATAGATTTTTGAAACTTCTGTTATTTCATCAATTTAATACATTTTAAAATTCAGATATCATTCAGGATTACCAGGCAAACATTGATAAACAAATTTTGTCCCTGTATTGATAGAAGGATATCGACCAAGTTCTGTTAAGCGCTGTTTTCGTTGTCGAAAGTTTGCTTCGGCTTATAAGATTTGCTACTACCTTTACCACGTGGTTAAATACGAGTACGTTAAAATATTTCCTAATTCTCATGAATTTTGCGTGTATATATAGCGGTGGAAATGATCCAGATTTATCAGTTATCTTTCACGAAATCTCACAGGAAAAATGAAGATCGTTCAGGGAACTCTGCTTCTTGCCATCGCGGTATTTATCAATTTTGGTGGTAAGTTCGCTCACTATAATAAAAATGTTGGAAGGGGTTGGAGGGGGATTGTGTGAAAGGAGGGGAATAACAGTAAATGAGGGGAGTGGTGGAGAAGGATATTGGGGAAGGTAGGGACAGGATGGCATGTTGCGAAATTTGGGAAGGGGAAGTTAGACATGGGAGGGACAGCAGCAAAAGAATGGAAGGAGATGGAAGAGTGGGATGGGAAGTGAAGAGTTTAAAGGGGTATGATGGAAAATAAAGGGTGGTGTGGAGAATGATCTTGAATTCTCTGAACTCTTCTGAGAGCATGGGATTCTGTTAAAGATCTTTGAATTTTCTTGAATAATTTATGAGACAACTTAATTTATTTTTAAGTTTCTGAAGTTTTATGAAAACATGTAAATTCTTTCATGTCTCTGATTATGCAGAATTCTCTCGATTCCTTAGAATTCTTGAGATTTAAAAAAAAACAAGCACATCTTAATTGCGTAGTAATTAACCGTCAACAAAAGTTGATGAATTCGGAAATAGTTGAGAAGAATTCCATGCTTTTAGAAGAATTTATAAAATTAAATAAAATCAAATTACATCCTACATTTTTCAAGAAAATTCAGAAATCTTTGAAAGAATTCCAGAAAAAACAAATGAATTTTAAAAAATCTGCCCTGCCAAAGCTCAATCCAATCTGATCATTTTTTCGAAAGTTATCGAGCCTACAGACAGACTACAGACTACAGACAGACTACAGACAGACACCTTGGTAAAAATCATTTTTTCTAACTCAGGGGGTCTCAAAACGTGGAGATTTGATGAAAACCGACAGAGTCAAATTAGAAAGTCTTCATTCTCAAAATATATTTGCATCGGCGAAATTTAGAACCTTCCGTTTTTTTAAATATCATCTGAATTTGGGATTACATTTAGCCTCTCTTTATTTTGGATCAATAGCAAATTTGTTGGGTTCTTTGAAAAAATTCATTGATAAAAATCCCTATATTATATCTTACAGCCGGAAGTAATCAGCCACCGCCAGGACGTCAAAGAAGGCAGAGTAGAAGCCGGACTGATGAACGTTAGTATATTATAATTTTATTGAAAGAACAAAAAATTGTTGGGACTTAGAAGAAAATCCCAATTTTATTTTTTAACCGCCAACAAATTGTTCTAACTGAACGGTGACGGCCACTGGAGACCTTTGAAATCAGTTTCAAATTTGGACCTAAAAAGCTTACATTGTTATGGAAAGTTTAATTACACACCTTCTTTCATTGAACAAAAATGTTGTTGCTTTCCCCGTTTTCAAAGTAAACCTGAAAACACCGGTTACAAAAAAAGTTACTGTAAATTCTATAAATTCAAGAAAGTTTATGAAATTCAAGAAAATTGAGTGTGCGAATGCAATAAGGGCACATACAATTTTCTCGTGCAGAAACAAAGTCCCCTGGGGGCATTCAACATCTGGATGTGCAATTTTATTGGGCATTTTTTCCCCTAGATAAAAAGTTGTAGCTTCTTTAGTTTACAAATTGAAGCCGAAAAACTGACTTAAAAAAAATCAATTTTAATCCGTTTTTCACTTCAACTCGCGCTCCGTTCATCACTTTTTGGATTTTTCAAATAAAATTTTCAGTAAATGCGCCGTAGGGTATCCTTCAATCTATAGAATAAGTGAAATTCAATAAAAAATATTTGGAAAATTGTTATTAATTTTTTTCCGATGCTCAGCGTGAATCGGACTTTTGTAACTTCCAGCATTTCGTTTATCAAGGGAATTTTGAGCAAGGAAAGACTTCTAGCTACAAAAATGCGAAGAAAACTGTGCGAAAGTTTTTCGGAAAGTTTCAGATCAAAATATTTGATAGTTTAGGAGTAGTTATGATTTTAGATAATTTTCAGCGCTGGAGCCTTCGAGTGTACTACTCACGAAATAAATCAATCAAGTAAAGAGTTAAAAACTAACTGATCTGTTTTAATTTAGCGTGTGCATAGGTTTGTTTACAAAGCTAATGTTCAAGGTCGCTTCGAAGTTAAACGGAATGCAGCTATATACATTGTGGGTACATTATAGTATGTATCTCACAGCTCAATCACAATAAACCGCAAAAGGGTCATTACACGTCAGAAATATCAGGATCTGCAGTTGGTTGTTTCATTTTAATACAACTTTGTGAAATTGTAATTTTATACACAAGAAATTTCGGCCCTCAAGGATTTTCCAAAATTTTCAAAATTACGAAAGTTACGCCATGTTGAGTTTTGGAGTAACATTTTTTTGAATCATCGATATTTCTGGAAACGCTGATTAAATTTTGATAAAATTTAGACATGTTACAGTTGAAATAATATATTTTAAGAATATAATACAATTAATGATAAAAAAAGAATTTTTGCCTGGAAAAAAGTAAAAAAAAAATGTGATTCAATTTTTCGTGAATTACTCCCTTTTTAATTTTTTAAAAATATCGATACAATGATTCCTTGTGAAAGCGCCTTTCTTTAAAAAAAATTCATTTTCACTCTCATAGGTCCCAAGATATCGTCATTTTAGCGAGACCGTGCGCCGCCTCTCCACTGCGGTGTGGTGTCAGTGTCGCGACACGCGAACAATTGAACCTGCTACTTTGTACGTTTCACCATTCTTTAAAAGTCAAATACGGTTTTATTTTTTCTACTTAGCTGGTGATTTTGATTTTCAGAAGCCAAAAAGAAATACAATTGTGAAACATTTCCGATATGTGTGTGACATACGTATCAGTAAAAAAATGCTAGAGCTTTCGTTTAGCTGTCTTTTCGATTTCGAATCCGAGAGTTTCTGTAGAGGCCGAATATTGTCTGCACTCTATTTTATTA
>CAKNWT010319209.1:0-18654 GCA_932066315.1 Andricus coriarius
AACAAAAATGCAATTTTGGCATTATTCTAAGCGTTGTTTTGCATTTTTCGTCGAAATATTTTCTATAGACATTTGATCTTTTTGGTTGAAAATTCATCTGTTTGTTTTAAAATTGATTTCATTTGCTTAAAAACTTATTTCTTCAACTTGAAATTAAACTTTTCTATTTTTATCCAAAATTTCTCTTTTTTAGTTGAAAATTCATCGATTTTGTGGATTTTTTTATAGCAATATAACGTTTTTGGTTGAAAAGTCAACTATTAGGTTGAAAAATCGATTAAAAATTAAAAAATTAAATATTAGTTTCCTTTTTATTGATAATTGTACGTATGTATGTATATTTAATCTCCCCCAATTACGGGTTTGAGGGCCTCCGCTCCCTGTACATATATTTACATTCCAACATTAATGCTAACTTAACTGCTGCTTATATTCTAATACTTCGCCTTACTTATAATATTAACAATAATCTTAATGCTAATACTTCTTTTTTCTCTTCATTTTCCTCTAATAGGATTACCCGTTTGGCTCGGCCATCTTCCTCTCCTGTACACCTCTCTAACACACGTGCCCATGACTCTATTTCGTATCCACATACTCTACACAGATTGTCCTTTTCATTCATCCAGTATCTACAAGCTCTCACTCGTTCTCCCGTTCTAAACCGTACCACCATATTCCATTTGTCTTCCTTTTTTATTTTTTGCAAATATTCTGGTTCCGTTAACCGTTTGACCATCATATGCCATTTATTGTACCTCGAATTCATCTTCTTTCTCTATCCCTTTTCTCCCTGTCTTACTAATAGCTCTAATTCTATGTTCTACCAATCCACAACCCCTTCTTGTATATCACAAACCCTCCTAATTTTTTTCCTTTCTTCCTCCCATTTCGAATTTCTCAAATAACATGTATCCTGGGCAACTCCAACTAACCCCTATTAACCATCTCAGAAATCTCTCATGCATGCTTTCCACTTTTTTATGTTCCTTCCATCCCAGACCTCCACTCCATAACACAACACCGCCCAAACCAACACATCAAACAACCAGACCCTCGTTCTCCAATAGTCATTAAACCTTCTTTTTCCAATACCCCATACTTGGCCCATTACTTTTCTCACCTGGACCTCATTTCCCCCTCCTGCCTCAAACCAAAAACCTAAGTAACAGAACTCCTCAACTCTTTCCACCCTTTGTCCGTTCATCTTCCAAACGTAACCTATTTTGGTCTTTCTACTTCTGAAGCACATTACCTTAGTCTTCCCTACGTTCACCGTCAGTTCTATTGTGCCAGAAAACCTGCCCTTTTACCCCCCTTATCTTTACCCTAATCCTGGTTTCAGTAAAAATTTCCTTTATCCTCTCTACCAACCCTTCCTCTATTCCCCTCTCTTTCATTGCCTGCCATAGCACTTTTCTATTCAGTGAGTCAAAAGCTGCTTTAAAATCTACGAACAAGGCGAACAACTCTTTCTCCCTAAATTTCTGTTAACCAAGTAGTTGAGTACGTAAATGTTATCTATTGTCCCCATCCCTTTTCTGAATCCCGTCTGATTGTGTGGGATACTTTTTTTCCCCTCTATTTGGCTCTCTAACCTTTTTCTTAGAATTCCTGCGTATATTTTATAACCCACTGGCATAAGAGTGATCCCTCTGTACTCCTCTACCTTCTTTCCCTCCCCTTTCTTGACAAGCGGTACCGCCAAACCTGTCATCCACTCCTCCGGCCACCCTTCTCCTTTCCAGACCTTGTTGCAGATCTTTCACATCTCTTCCCTAACCCCTACTCCTCCATACTTTATCGCTTCGTTCTCTATACCACCCTTTCCTGTAGCCTTGTTTCTTTTGAGTCTGTCTATTGCCTCATCCACTTCTTCTCTTGTTATTTCGTTCCCTTCCTCCACTTCTTCCTGGACTATCCTTCTTTTTTCCCTTTGATCCTATTTTGTTCTCCCCCTAACATCCCCTTGAAATAATCCGTCCACTCACCCATTTCTATTTCTTCATTCACGCCCTTCCTTGCTCCTCTTTCCCTATTTATCACATCCCAAACCCTACCTTCTTTGATCGCTTTTTCTATTTCTTCCTTATATTCCTCCTTTTCCCTTTGCTTTTTCCTTTCCAGCATCCTCTCATGTTCTCTTTTTCTCCTGTTGTAACCCGCCTTCTCCATTTCTCCTTTCCTCCATTTTCTTACACACTCTTTCATTCTCTTTTTACTCTCCCTGCATTCCTCGTCCCACCAGTCTCTTTCCCCCTTTTCTCTTTGTTCTTTTGTACCTATCTCATCTCAATCGATCCCTTCAACCTTTCAATTAACGAATCTACTCCCTCCTCTTTCTCATACCAAACCTTCTCCCCTTCCATTTCCTGTTTAAACTCTTTTAATTTCTCTACCCCTCAGACTCCCATTTTTGTGTTCCTTTCTCCCTCTCTTTCCTTTCTCCCTCTGCTGTGCTTACGGACGCCACTTTTCAGTGTAGCTATTACCGGGAAGTGCTCGGACCCTATCTCATTCCCCACATTCATACTGTCTATCATATTCCTCATTCTTTCTTCCACTAGAATATAGTCTATTACTGTTTCTCCCTTACCTATAAATGTGATCTCTCCTTTCTCATCTCCTTTCATATTAACATTACATATAAACCATCCTGTTTCTCCTATTACGTCTAGTAACCTCCTCACCTCTCGGTCTGTCTCCCTATGTTTGGAGCTCCTTATATATGCCTACTTTTCTTCATCCCAAGACCCTCCCCCTTGCTCACCAGTCCAGGCATTCAAGTCACCTATTATCAACACCAACTCTTCCTTCTTTTCCTCCATCTCCTCTTCTATATACACAAACAACCGCTATTTTCACTTTTCCAATTCCAATCCTTGTTACCATTGTTCCATCCTTTTCCTCCCTGTCCTACTCTGTTCTACCTCTTACTACCAATTCTTTCCTCACTCCTGTGACCATGCCGCCCATCCCTCTACCTTTAACGTGTTCCTTTCTTGCTTCTTGCATTGTCCACACCTAACCTTCAGGTAACATCCTTTTCAACCCCTTCCAATCCTTCTCATTCAGCCAGGTTTCTTTTATCATAATCACATCCCACTTTTCTAAATCCCGCCAAAATCCCTCATTCTTGTTCTTCAGGCCTGAGACATTCCAGAAAGCCACTTTTACGTGTCTATCTTCTCCTACTGCTCCTTCCATCTTTGTCTTTAGCCCTTTTTTTATTTTGTAAACCCCGACGCGTTTCCTTCCTTCTTATTTTCCTGTTCTTCGTCCTTCTTATTTCCTTGGCTTGTTTCCCAAGCTCTCAATTCTTCTATTTCTTCGTCCCAGATCCACATCTCTCCGTTTACCCAAATTCTATCTCTCTATATTATTACCCTTCTACCGTTCCTTCTTTCCGCCCATGCCCTCTGCTCAACTAGCCATTTTCTTCTCCTTTCCTGCTATGTCAGATCTTCTTCTATTCTGTCCGCTCTTCCTTTCAACAACTTCTTTTTGTCCATTATTTCAAACCTATCCTCCTCACACCTTAATGTCACCAGAAACATGCCTTCCCGCCCTTCCATCTTTCTTCCTACTCTCTTCACCCCTTCCACCCTTACTTGTGATCCTATTTCTCTCATCAGATTCTTAACCTTTTCCTCCTCCGTTTCACAGTTCACTTTTAATCCCTTGATTATCACATTCTTTTTCCTTTTTGATCTTTGCTCCCCTTCTATTCGTCATTCGATCTGCGTTAATCTACTACGTAGCCTCTCATTTTCTGCATGCAAGCTAACCCCACCTTTTCTTGCGTTCTGGTTACCTATTATCTCAGTCCTACTTTCCTCAGCGCTTAGTTCTAATTTACTTACCCTCTCTTCTATTAATTTCATCTCCTTTTCCTATTTTCCTTATATTCTCTCTGCTAATTTTCTATACATTCCATTTTTTCCCAAACTTTCCCTTTTTCGCCTTTCCATAATTCTCCCAACTCTTCCCATTTCTTTCTTATTTTTTGTAACTCCTCCTTGAGCCCCCCCCCCTAGCCTTTTCATATCCTCCAGCATCTCACATGTCTCCACTCTACATCCTGAAAACATTTCTTGAATCTTTGTCAGCAAGTTCCCCTCACCCTTCTCTCTTTCCGGTGTTTTTCTTTTTATCCTTTTCTTAATATTTTTACCCCCCTCTAACTTCTCATTCCCCTCTTCCCTTTTTCTTTTTTCCTCTTCTGACTCTTCCCCTCCACTAATTCTTACCTGCTGTGATTGCCGCGGTTCCCTCACTTCTAGCCGGCGTCACGTATCGCTCGTCCCCACTACTTTCACAGCTTTCCTCGATGCCCGTCTTATCCCTTCTCTCTTTGACTTCACGCAAGTCCTACCTCGACCCGTTATTCCCGCCTGCAGCGCTTATCTGCTGCCCGCTGACTGGACTCCGTGCTACCGGCATCCTTCTTATCTACTGAGCGAGATCTGAAACACTACGTCACTTCCTTCCCGCCGAAAGTTTCACGAAATCCAACCTAACCTCAAAATCGACCCTTATTTTTCACTTTTGCCACCACATTCATCCTTTCATCCACCCCCTTAAATCTCACTAAACCTCTCACCCCTACCTTCTTTACTCGTCAAAATTTCACCACGCTCACTTCTCTTTCCCTTTCTTAATAGCCAAACAACTACAGCACCAAAAGAACACCGTCTCTCTACTATCGGTATCGGAAACGGAAGCCCTTTTTATTGATAATTAATTTTTTCAACTAAAATTTAACTATTCAATTTTCCCTCAAATTTTTATTTTGTTAAAAATTTATTTTAATCAGTTAAAAACTTATTTCTTTAACTTAAAATTAAACCATTCTATTTTTTGTTGAAAATTTATCTTTTTCTTGGTAACAATATAACCTTTTTGGTTGAAAATTTAACTATTTGGTTAGAAATGTATTTTTTTGATTAAAGATGAAGAATTTTAGTTAAAAGTTCATTCCTTTGGTTAAACATTAAAAAAAATTGGTTTCAAATTCTTTTTCTTGTCGAAAATGAATTTTTTAAATTAAAAATGTAGCTATTTTATTTTTGCTAGAAAGTTCATATTTTTCAGTAAAAAATTAACTTATTTTGTTGAAAACTCGTATTTTGAAGTCGATAATTCCATTATTTTGGTAGGAGATTTTTTTTCTTCATTGATTGAAAAATCATTCGTAGTTGAAAATGTAGTTATTCTATTGAAAATTTGTATTTTTTGGTTCAATTTAACAGTCTTTTCTTTTTGTTGGACAAAAATTAATTATTCTTACTGATAATGTTATAATAAAATTTTTAATTAGTTAATCTTAATCAACAAGATTCTTTCCTTCGAGTTTTTCAAATTACCCAATGGGCATGTTAGAATGTAATTACGAGTACCATTGTATGTATGATTACCGACCGAGGGTTAAACGACATACCGGAACCGGAAACCGAGAAACGTACGGGCTTGTATGTGTGTGTGTGTGTGTGTGTGTGTGAGAGAGAGAGAGAGAGAGAGAGAGAGAGTTAGTCGCGTCAAGTCGAGCGTCGGGTAACCACACGACTATTGGTCTTTTCGTTCTGTATTATCTTGATTAATAATAAATTTTTCTTAGTTTACGAGTAAACTAACGCGTTATGGAATCATAAACTCCTTTCCCGAATTAAAGTCGCAATCTTGACGAATCGAAAGCAAACGTGCTAACATTTTAAGTGTGGGGTCATCACGTTCCGACCCCGGCAACTTACGAAAATTTATTGGTGTGTATTCGCGAATTATGGATCCGTGAGTGACGAAGATTCGATGTGCCGGATCAAAAATTTGGTAAGTCGTGTCGGACTCCGCCACGTGTTGTGCGATATCGTTCGCCGCCATTTCCGGTGCGCGTGCGAGCCGACATGTTGAGACACGATAGAACGATGCCACGATTCGGGAAACAAACTTTCGATCGATTTAATTAAAATGTGAATATGGCCCAAGCCACCCCAATTCCCGGAGTAGACCCGATTCAAGATTTTCCGCTCAATAACGCGACTTATTGGAATCAAACGGAAATACCGTCAGCAATCAACGCATTCGAAAATTTGTGTTTCAATGCCGCCAGATGTCAAATTCATCAGTCTCGTATAAGAGACGAAACGTTAGTACACCCTGAAAATCATCAAAATACGGATTTTAACCCTAAGAATCGACACCGTGGCACTTCAACACCTCAATCTCATCGGCACGTTCCACCTCACCGACGAGACGATGAACGGATCACGTCAAAGCAAACGATGATCCCACAGGACGCGGGTCTTCAGAATCCAGGATTTGATCCATACAACCACGCGGTATCGCAAAGAGTTTCAATGCCGCAAAATACGCACGGCCCGAGACCCAACGTGGCGCCACCGTACGGACCGTTGCCACATCATCCACGTTTTTCCGCACCGACATCGTCCGGATTCATCATGAGTTATCCAATGGGAGTTGCCCCCCCCCCCCACGTACGATCTGATGATCTATACAATGATACAAGGAATGCAATAGATGATGCGACAGAACGCTAATCTAACGCAATACGTTCTTCAAAACCAAGAATCTCAAGCATGGAAAGAATTCCACGTTATGCCGGATTTTTCTAAGACTGTGCCTACGTTTAAAGGGGAAGCAGGTCCTCTCGAGGCCAAAATATGGCTGAAACAAGTTGAAGCAGCGGCGAAAACCAATCAATGGCCAGAATCTTTTACATTACAAACGGCGAAAACCCAACTCGATGGAGCAGCTCCTTCGTGGTACCGAGGTCTTCCGGGAGATCTCGACGAGTGGAAGATTTTGCGTGGAGAATTCGAAGCCGCATTAATGCAAAATTTATGCAAGAGCGAGGCTTGGGACAAAATGAACAAGAGAATCCAAATATCCGACGAGTCGTTAGCCTCCTATTTTTACGTTAGAGCACGTTTGTGTCGTCCATTGGATCTCACGTTTCCCGAGATCAAGGATCACGTCGCGGATAGACTACATTCAAGAGAAATTATGAGACATGTAAACGCTGTAGCTTGCGAAAAAGAAAATACGCATTTCTCGATTATGACAGGATACGAGACGAGACTCAAGAGTTTCAATCATAATCACCCGCAGAACGAGAAATTCAACAAGAAAATCTCGACGAACGACAAGCCGGAACCCCAAGCAAACACCGACTCAAAGAAAACGGACTCCGAGGGAAATCC
This sequence comes from Andricus coriarius, assembly GCA_932066315.1. NCBI lineage: Eukaryota > Metazoa > Arthropoda > Insecta > Hymenoptera > Cynipidae > Andricus > Andricus coriarius. The sequence goes on from CAKNWT010319209.1 coordinate 7,218, forward strand.
TAACGCGAAAAGTGTTACAAGTGAAACCGTGAAGTGCTTCAATCCCGAAGGCAAGGGACATATATTGCGCGATTGTCCGGAACCACGACGCGAACAAATGCGCGGACGCTGCAAAGAAAAAGGCCACGGTACGAAAGATTGTCTCAAACCAATACCCAGTGCCGAAATAAATACAGTGCGTACAGATAGTGTCGAATCAAATCTCAAGTACGTGAAAACCGTGATTATCAACGAATCTCCGGAGACGGCATTCATAGACAATGGCAGTTCCGATTGTACCATAACGGCAATCGCCGCGATCACCATGGGACTCATAATCGAACACGTCGACAGTGACTTGATCGGTTTCGGCGAAAACGATTCGGTAAAATCACCCGGGATTGTGCGCGCAACTCTCAACGTAAACGGTGTGATCGGACATGACACAATAATGCGAGTAGTTCCAGATACGTTACAAAAATTGCCTGTGATCGTGGGACGCACGTTTACAGAACTACCACTCGTCGCGTATATAAAAGTCGGAGAGAAATTCGAGTTACGCGAAACGTCGCCAATGGAATCGATCCAAAGTGAGTTTGAGAAAACGATTGAAATAATCGTCCGTTTTCTCTAAACGAGAGAAAATTACTTCCGGGATAAATAAACTTCATTGGCGTGCGCGTTGGTGAAAAAAATCTGTCGCTGAGTGTGCCAGTCAACACGATTCCTCCGAGGAAGGAACCAATCACCCATGAAGAGCTGAACACGGACTCGTCCGTCACGAGTGAACAACGTGAGGAGTTGCTGCAACTTCTCAACAAGCATCGAGATTGCGTCTCCAAGGCTATGACCGAGCTAGGTTGTACGCAACTGGTTCAAATGGATATTGGTTCGAAACCGAATGCTGTTCCGATAAGTATGAAACCGTACCGAGCGAATAAATATGAACGCGAAACTATAAAAACGATCGCGCGCGAGTGGAAAGACGCGGGCATTGTAACGGAAAAGAGTTCTCCATACGCAAGTCCCGTATTATTAGTTAAAAAGAAATCTGGAAAGTCGAGACTCGTTATAGATTTTCGAAAATTGAACTCACAAACCGAGCGCGTAAATTTCCCTTTGCCGAGCATTGACGAATATCTTGAGGCTATGGCCGGAAGTAAAATTTTCGCAACGTTAGATTTGGCAAATGGATATTTGCAAATGCCTTTGAAACCGAACGCGCGATAAAAAACTGCATTTATCACTCCCGACGATACAGGGGAATTTACTCGCGCGGTATTTGGACTCGTGAACGCTCCGTTTTATTTCTCCAAAATGATGGAACAAGCTCTAGGTCCCCTACGGAACAAAATATTGTTGTTCTACTTCGGCGACATCCTCGTGATAGCACGAGATTGTCCCGGACTTATATCACGATTACGTTCGGTATTTCAAGCCCTCATTTGCGCAGATTTAACCTTGAAATTAGCCAAATGTCATCTCGGTATGTCGAAAGTAGAATTTCTCGGATTTGTCATAAGTGCGAACGGAAATGAACCGGGACCAAACAAGGCGCGAGCGATTTCCGAATTCCCGAGACCAAAAGACGCACACTTCGTACGACGATTTATAGAAATGGCAAGTTTTTTCCGACGTTTCGTTCCCGGATTTGCGAAAATTGCCGCACCCTTAAACGCTTTGACGAAAACAAGCGCAGCATTCGAATGGACCGACAAGCACGAGAACGCGTTCCAAACATTGAAAACAATACTGTCGTCAAGCCCGAATTTGTTGGTTTCCTCACCGCGCGCGAGTAAAACAGAGCTTCACACGGACGCCAGTAGCGAGGGCTGAGGAGCCATGTTATTACAAAGTAATGATTCCGGAAAATTTTAACTCGTGTACGCGATAAGTCGCCGCACGTCCGAAACAGAATCGCGCTACCATTCGAACAAATTGGAATTGTTAGCAATCGTGTGGGCCGTAGAACGTTAGCGTGCGTTTCTGATAGGATTAACGTTCGAGATCGTCAGATTGTCAAGCATTAATTTATCTTAACGCGAATAAGACTACAAATCCTCAAGTGGCCCGCTGGTAAAAAGCACCGTGTGAATACGATTTCCACGTCAAACATAGAAAGGGAGAGGAAATGAAACACGTCGACGCGTTATCAGCAGCACCCATGGAAAACGCGACCGAAACGGATAACTAAGCGAGCGTATTCACGATTTCGACAAGTGAAAACAAAATATTAGTACACCAGCGCAGCGATGAATCTATTAAACACAGAGTGGAAATTCTCCAACAGAGTGCTCGCGAACGAACAAAGCAAGAAATAGCCGAGATTTCCGGATACGAATTACACGACGGAAATTTGTATGAAGTAGAAAAACGAGGAGAACAGGAAGTAAGTTTATACGTAGTCCCCGCCTCGATGCGAAAATCACTCGTGATTCGCTTTCACGAATTGTCGAGCCACTTTGGCATCGACAAAACTCTTTCACGATTGCAGAAATACTATTATTTCCCGACAATGCGCAGTTACGTTGCTCAACATATTTCCCATTATTTACCGTGCATTATGAACAAAAAAACGCGAGGTAAACATCGGGGGAACTGCACCCTATTCCGGCGGGTAAACTTCAATTTGCAATTATACACATGGATCATTTAGGCCCTTTTCCGGGAACCCCGCGAAAAAATAAGCTTATTCTCGTGATGACCGACAATTTAACTAAATTCGTTGTTCTTTACGCCGTAAAAAGCACAGACGCCGCGATGACTGTCAAGAAAATAGCGCTTTTAATCGACCAATTCGGCGCCCCAAATCGAATCATTTGGGACAAAGGTACCGCTTTCACGTCAGAGAGTTTCGCGAAACTGTGCCGAAATCACGGGATCAAATTGACTCTTAATCCGAGTCGCTTTCCGCAAACGAAAGGACTCGTCGAAAGAACAAATCAGACAATACTAGCGCCCATGAGAATCGCCGCTAATAACGGTAAAGGTACGTAATGGGATCGAGAATTGAAAGAGCTTGCGCAAAATGTGAATTCCACTATAAATAAATCTACCGGAAGCGCGCCATACGAGGTTCTATTCGTGTATTTACCACGATTTTCCGAAGGTACAATTCGCGAATTGACCGAAAAATGCAAGACATACAACCCTCCAAGCGAGATACAAGAGGGAGTACGCCAGGCTATCGCACGCGCGCAAGGCGAATACAAACAAATACGACAAAAAACACCGAACCAATGTAAAGTACGAAATCGGCGATATTGTATTTGTGAGTTCGAACCCCGTCGCGACGGGTGAAAGCACCAAATTGCAGGCGAAATATAAAATCCCATTCGTCGTTATGCAAAAACTCCCGAGCGAAACCTACGTAATCGAAAAATTAGGTAAAAAACGTCGAGAAAAATACCGTACAACCGCTCACGTTTCACAATTAAAAATTTGGCGAGGTCAAGGTCATAACGATGACGAAAACGACAACGATTCCGAGAACGAATCGAATTCCGGAAGCATTACAAGCGAAATCGGAAATGTAACCGGCAATGACGCGAACGAACCATGTAAAACTTCGAGCGAACGAAATGCCTTAACGCGAATAAGCAAACGAAAAACGAGAAAAGCAGATTATTTGAAAGACTATGTATAAGAAAGTGTGAATTAATTGTCCGGAAAATCAAGAAAATGTATTGTCTTGTGTCAGAAACAGAAGTTGAATGGCCGAAAAATATTGCGTTGTGTCTCAACTTTTCAATTCTTGAGGGACCAAGAATTTTTTTAGGTTGGCCGAGTGTTAGAATGTAATTACGAGTACCAATGTATGTTCAATTACCGACCGAGGGTTAAACGACATACCGGAACCGGAAACCAAGAAATATACGGGATTAGGGTCTGCTATCACCTCCTTTTTAGCGAGGCTTCTACTGTCCTGGGACCTGCACTTCACTTTCTTCAGGTTGCTCCTAGTTCCTGCAAATATCTATTATCGAGTCCAAGATCCTAGGCAAGTTCCGGGTGCGGGCGTACTCAAGAGAATTACCTTGAAATTCACTGCATGAACAGGTAATTCTGCTTTAAATTTATCGCTAGGGTTATCATTCATCATTAATACGGATAAGCCCAGGGCGAGGTGACCACAAAGTCCGTCAGTGGACAGGCATCTCCGCCAAAATTATCTTATCGGAGAAACCATATTAACGCCTCTATGTTTCTAAAAATTTTCCAAGGTTTGCGTGGAATACTACCCTATATCTGCCAACCGCAAGGTTCCATCCACCAATCCTCACTTAGGAGTTCAACCATCCCTTAAAGGCTTCGAATTCCGTGGTCCGGATTCCTACATCAACGAATTCTTGCCTAAGGAAATAGCCAATCCGCGGGAAGGAAGGAAGCATGTGTAGAGAAGATACGGCGGCAGAGCAGACCAGCCTGGAGCGGATATCGTCGATCTCTCTCTCTCTCTCGACCGTAAGAATACCTATAGTTAAGTTTCGCGCGCCTTTCTCTCTCTCTTCTCCCCTACTCAAACGCCCGCCGGTCCCCGTGCGTGCGAGGACTGTTCGCACACACAGTGCCTATGTAGCTGCGAGCGAGTAACCACTGTAAGCGAAGCGCCAAGTAGCGGAGAAGCGGAGCATCGTTCGTCTATTTCGGGGTAGGATTTCAATCTTAATAGTGGTTTAGCCAATTCTTTTATTATTATAACCCTGTCTATCTTCTTGGCTGAACTAATCATAAAACTTTATAATTGTAAAATGTATTGTAGTTAAATTTTTGAGTTTGGAGTGCCGGTGTCTGGCTCGCTAATACCTCATGGCCCGTCACATGTTAACCGTTGTGTTCAAACCAATCCCCCTTGAATTAACTTATACATTTTGAAACTCTCAAAAATGTAACGCCTTTAGCGACCAAAGATCTCGACCTATCTTTTCTGAACTTTGTCCCGATCTAAAACATTATAAAAATTCCCCCTTTTTACCATAACTTCATATTATTATCATTTCGTAACGATGTCAATTAGGAAAAATCGATGTCAGTTATGTAAATTGTCGACCCCTTTTTGTTGTCGTTTCTTTTGATTCAGTAATATTTATCTGAAAAGTGTATTTCTTTCTGTTTATTATATTGTTGTTATTATCGCTAGCCACTCTATTCATCTAACGCTCCTCTTTGCAACCTAATTTTAGACGTACTTTCTCTCGTATCCTCCCGACCTTGATATAATTATGTACCCTGTTGCGTATAAGTTTTACATTCTTTGTTGTTGTTCTTAGCAAATAAAAAATTTTATATACCTTACTGATTTTAAAATGTTTTTTATTGGTTTGTTTAAATTAATATTGTTTGCAATAAACCAATTATTTTGATTTGAATAACTGAAAGAAAATCTAGCCAGATGTTTATTTGAACCTACCACTCTATCGTAAGGACTGAACTAGCCGTTCCCTTTGTGGATTTCTCTGAATTCCTCTCAGACCAAGTCGTATCGTTTATCGCTGTATCCTACCGTTTCTTATCGCTGTCCTCTCTTATTTTTTGGTTTACAGTTATTCAGAGATTTTATTAAGATTGGCTTTAGGAAGACTGGTGCCCGGGCTATAGAAAAAGTTATTTTTTTATTTATATTTGTGCGAGGCCTTAAGGGACCCAAAATTATATATTTTTCATTTTAGGAACAAGGTCGCGTCACAAAGTTTTCATATTGAACCTCCTGATGGAACCTATTGAACCCGGAACCGTAAAGTTTGAGTCGGATCCGGGTCTTGCACATCTCTGCTTTCTCTACGTAATTGTTTTCTGTTTCTTTTAAGCATGGCGTTTCAAGCAATTCAAACAGTACTCCCTGTGCATTATTTTAGTTCGCTAGTACGTACCACTTTTCAATCTGAAGTTAGCAAAGTAATAAAGTACGAAAGATGGCTTCAAAACAAGACGATTTGGTATTATAGTAGGACGCCAAGAAAATGATGCTGAATTAAAATGGAACCATAGTTTTTACAGTGTAGGTTTTCATCATCTTTTATATTTTTCTACTATAATCAGCTTAGAATTGTAGAATAAATTTAGAAATGTAGCAATGATATAATGTTATAATTTTGCAAACGACCTTATCGGCATTACAGTTTTTACAAAGATAGTATGAAATTCGATTTTTATTTCTATTAATAAAAGAAATATTGAAAAATGAATTAAAAAGATATTGAACTACACATTACATGGTCATTAATTCGTAGATAAAGAAAATTCATTATATATTCTCAACTATCGATCCGCGAAACAAGAATATATCAGCGGTGACAACTGGTGGTCAATCCAGGAACTAAAAATCCGGTTTTTCTACACTGTTTTGCTTGATTTATTTTTCTTTGGTTTGAGCAAAACGGTGTTTAAATAAATGAGTAAATCAATCTTTTTTCGCTCATTACATGTTCATTATCACCGACCGCATGGCGGGCTTCACGAAATTTGAGCATCCAAAATTTTCTGAATTACATAATCTAATATATCGTTTATAAAAAAATTTTTTAAAAATAATTTCGATTTTCAAGAGAAGCCCACCATATATTCCGGTTAACTTTTTACAATGCAAACAAAATAATTTCAATTCATGTATTATTTTGCGAGTTTTTTTTGCAAAAACTGATCGGAGGAAGTTACCGTTTCACCTTGAGCATTGAAAGCTTTGCCTTGGTGTCGAAAATTCGATAACGAGCATGGTTCGCTTCTCGAAGTCAAGGAGAACTATGTCAGGCCTCGAGTGCGCAACAGAAACAATTGTCAAGAATATGAAGTTCCAGTATATGGGGTACTTCTTGTTTTTGACACTTGACTCTCTCTGGGAACGTTTGGTGGAGCCGCATTAGGGCTAATGCCGTAAGAGTGACAGATCGAAATAAAGAACTCCTAGTGCCGCCTTGTGCCTTTGGATGTACGTCGTTCCAGCATTAGTTGGACAACTTTATAGCGCGTATCCTAGATGCTCGGGGTGTACATGACACGCTCTGCAGTCATCATCGGGAATGTATTGGCTCAAAATGTGGCGACGGTATGCTAATGTAGAAATGAAACCGACTTGACACGCCAAAATGAAACCATCCATGCCCGACTTCAATCTGGGTGATTTGAGGAAAGCAAAAGTTAGCTCATACGACATCGAATGATGCTTCACATTTCTGTGGAAGATGCCGTGTATCTTCTTCTCGAGGATTTATTCGCAGAAGTTTTTCTCCTGTGCTTTCTTAATCCGGGCCTTCAGGAGTGAGTACTCGAGATGGATAAGATTTGATGCATTTTTCTCACCCCTGATATTGAAGTCAAGGCCCAGTGTTTCAGCAACCGCCTCCGCTGCTTTGTACCGAAACGCTCCTTTGTCCACTTCGTGCTTCCTGACCATCTTAACAAAAGGGTCTCGTCCATTTGCGACTATATGTGCTGTACCCAGAATAATCCTATTGTGAAGACATTCAAGATTCAGTATTCCACGACCAACTTGATGACGTAAGATGTAGAGTTGCGAAACAAAAGACTTAAGGTGCATGCTCTTGTTCATGTGCATAACATTTCGGGACCCTATATCGAGGGATCTGAGCTCGTCCATCGTCCATGTAACCACTCCAAATGAATAGAGTAACACCGGGACGGCAAGCATGTTCGTCGCAGATACTTTGTTCCTCGCCGACAGTTCGGAAGACAAAATCCGTCGAATGAGACGTTTGTATCTGCATCGGAGAGTATCCTTTATAGATGTCACGTCCTGAATGCGGATCTGTGGCGAGCCCAGGTATGTATAGGTCTCTCCAGCGTTAAGGTGTCGTATAGCGCTTCTGTCGACGAGCTCAGGATCTTCGGGGATGCCATTAAGTTTTCCTAGCTTCAAATAAACCTTGGCACGTTTTTCTAACCCAATTCCCATTCCAATCTCCTGAGTATATTTTTCGACAATCCATGGAGGTAGGTGTAGTTGGTCTTTATTTTTAGCGTTACAAGAATTGATAAGCAGTCGCGGACAATTGTCCAGGGATGGTCTAGAAGGAATTAACTCCCAAGCAGAGGATAACAACCGTGCCGAAAGCTGAATGGCACCTGGGTAAGGTGTCTCGAACGGTGACTCTGGGATACCGGCGACTTCTCAGAGTATGCAGCCTTATCCTTGCATGCGGGGCTCTACAAGGATGGACGAACCCTTTCCCTAGCTACTCGTGGGAACAACAATGATAACTCCAAACATAGTTGTAGTAAGTGCGGTTCGAAACAATCAAGCGCGCAGGGCTCCCGACAATGGATCGGACCGCAATGCCGACTACCCTAGAGTTTGGGGAGCCAATCAAGACGGAGACATTGCGGTGAATGGGCGGAATCTCAATATTTTTAGGTGGACGCATCGACTCAATGACGACTTGCTAGGGTGCTAGGATACCAGTATGGCCCCTGAACAAGAATGCTATATGGAACTACTGCATGTTCTGTGGTGCGAGAAAAGCCAGAGTTCTCGCACTTTCCGCGTCAACGTCTGCGAAACCATGCTGAACGATTCCGGAAAAGTTATGAACATAAAGTGATATCCCTCAAGATAGGCGCGGAACTTTTCGATCGACAAGATAACGGCGAGACACTCTTTTTCAGTTTTGCAGTATTGTTGAGAGGGGAGCGAATCGCAAAAACTCGATAACTAATAACGCTATAAATTCGCGAAAAAGGGTAACGCTATATCGAAATTCAACGAAGGGAACTCAAAATAGATTTACCATTTAGGAGTAACGCTATGAATTCGGGGGAAAAGGGTAACGCTATATTGAAATTCAACAAAGGGGACTCCAAATAAATCTACTGTTTAGAGGTAACACTATAAATGCGGGCAAATACCAAAATATTTTGGATTCGCTAAATTTGGGTAAAACAACGAGTGCAGCAGAAATTCACATGGGGTATCGCAAAAATAGGGGTCGGCAAAACGTTCTCGTAAAGGGGCGTACATGTCGGGATTGGAAATAATTTAGCAAATTTTTAGAACAGTAAGAGAAAATCGGTGACACGATATATATTTGCTGATGGATGTGGGTTACGCCAGGGGTAGTTGTATATCAATATTGGGAGGGGGAGACTCAATAAAATGGAAATCTGAACTTAAATGATCTTAGGAAAACTCGATGTCCACGTATAAAGGTCAATATTCTAACTTTAACTCGCTTTATTGGCGAAAAATCTCAAATCTCGCTTTCTTGGCGAAAAATCACTAAATTCGCTTTCTTGGCGAAAAATAATTAAACATCGTCCAACAAAATTCTTAATTACAAATGTTTCAAATGCCGTAAGGGTCAAAAGAGCAAAGTAGAACGCAGGCACGTGGAAGTTTCGCAAGAAAATCCGAAGCAAAAGAACTCACCGACTGATTCGCCGCAAAATAGATTCTGTGGCGATAAATCAGCTTCCTCGGAGCCAAGGCAGTCTTAATTGGCATGGTCTTAATTGGAGTCCCTTAAATTATTTTAAATTGCATATTTCGTAGTCGTAGAGATGCTGGATCGTCGCTTTTCTTCTCCTGGAGTAATCCCGGGCATGAACTAACTCACGAAACAATCCCCTGCAAATTTCAGGATTAGATCTGGAGTCAAGCACAAGTCAAGCATGTCATTCGGGCCTGAGCTACAGAAGTCCCATCTTAACGGATGAAATTGACGAGCGAAGCCTTCGCAATGAGAGGCAAAACTGGATTCCACACCAGGTGGATGAGTCTTGTAGATGTTACGGAAGCTTTTCCGGGGCCTTCCAGGAACTTGGAGGTTTTCCAGTGTTGAAACTCCTTCTCGAGGTTCGACACTATTTAATGTTGCCAACCTTTGATGGGAAAGACGCAAGAGTTTGAATTCTCCTGTCGCAGAATAAGCACAATAGCGAGCTGAATGATGGTCCTAATGTCCCCTTCTTATCCTTGATTTCATCCGAGATAATGCGTCCATGACGCCAAGACTCCGACGGAATTACATATAAAAGAAAGACAGTGCGAATCAGTAATAAATATATTCTAACTTAATTTAAATCAGTTCTGGAGAACCGTGTGATCCCTGCGCTCAAGTCGTAAAATTATAAGATTTGCTTCTAGTTAGAGAACTGCCTATTGTGAGTTGCCAAATAAATTGCAACGTCACACTGTAAAGGGGTTAAGAGGCATGAAGGACTATACCACCAGGTGGTATCAAGACCTGCCGGTGGAAAAAGTTTCCTTCAACCCACCAGCATTTGGCCCCCATTTTCACCTTATATCTAAAGTCGAAAGAGCCTATTCCGGAGTGGTTGGCGGATGGGCGCACAGTACTCCTTCCAAAGATGGGCAACTTAGCTGATCCGAAGATTTACAGGCCAATCACTTGTATGAACATACTGTATACGATCTTTACAGCAATCTTAAATGATAGAATTGTTCGGAAAATCGGACCTGTGTGGCGAGAAATGTACGCAGCATCCTACCAGCGCTATCTATCGATGGCCTGGATTGATTACTGGAAAGCTTTCGATACAACCTCCCATAGACTTTTCATCTGTCTGTAGGAAAGCTTAAAGGTTCATACACTCATCGTGAGGTGCATAGAGATTGATGCCACTTTGGAAAACCAGATTTACTATCTCAGCTGGAATACATTGTGTGACAACTAATACCGTCACCTTTCAAAGAGGTGTCTTTCATGGCGATACTATGAGCCCCCTCCTCCTTTGCCTCATATTATTGCTACTATCTCTCGCACTTCGCCATTCCGAAGGGTACTTCTGCGGCAAATCTGGAGCAACTACACCGAATACCCTAGATTTGGGGAGCCAATCAGGACGGAGTCAATGTGATCGACCGGGAGAATCTCATTACTTTTAAGTGGACGGATTAACTCAGGGACGACCTGCTGGAGAGCTCGTCGACAGAAGCACTATACGAGACCTTGGCGCTGGAGAGACCTATAGGTACCTGGGCGTGCCACAGAGCCGCATTCAGGACGTGACATCTATAAAGGATACTCTCCTATGTAGATTCAAACGTCTCATCCGACGGATATGGTCTTCCGAACTATGGGCAAGGAACAAAGTATCTGCGACGAACATTCTTGCTGTCCCAGTAGAACTCTATTCATTTGGAGTGGTTCCATGGACGAAGGACGAGCTCAGATCCCTCGATATCGGGCCCCGAAAGGTTATGTGCATGAACAAAGGCATGCATCTGAAGTCTTCTGTTCCGCGATTTTACATCTCACGCCGTCAAGGTGGACGCAGAATAATGAATCATGAATTTCTTCACAACAGGATTATTCTAGGTACTGCACATATAGTCGCCAATGGACAAGACGCTCTTATTAAAATGGTGAGGAAAAACGAAGACCTGACTTCAATCTCAGGGGAGAGCAAAATGCATCAAATCTTATCCATCTCGAGTGCTCACTCCTGAAGACCCGGATTAAGAAAGCACAGGAGAAAAACTTTC
>CAKNWT010319211.1:0-16799 GCA_932066315.1 Andricus coriarius
TACGTGATTGAATTCTCGGCAGCAGCCGATGGTAATATCACGGCAAAGAAGGAAGAAAAACGGGCGAAATATCAAGCACTTCTTTTCGAGCTGAGCAGGGTGTACCAAGGCTACAAAGTCCATCTTGTAGTTCTCATAATCGGCTGTCTTGGAGGTATGAAAGCATAATTTCTTGGCCAACTCAAAAAGATTCCGGCTTGCCAGCGTCAGGCTCATTCCATCGCAAATCGGATGCAAAAGGCTGTTCTTCTGGGATCACTTCATTTGGTTCGTCAACACTGTTCCTCATAACATTCCATAAATATTGGTAGCTCTAAAAAAGTATCCAGAGGTGAAACCTTCATCTCCAACTGTCCCGTCTGCCGCGTAAGGTCATCCGCGGCTAGAGACCTGACTCCAAGGAACAGTGTTGAACGATGTTGTCTCGCGTAAATTTCCCGCTCTTGCTTACCTTCTAGGACAGAAGGAGCAGAATTGGATGACGTAAACGTTCCATTTGCGTCGGGATTGGTTGCTTGAAGGAACCATGCTCGTAGCTTCCGGAAACTAACACTTCTCTATAATAGATCTTTATTAAGATGCCAACAACATATACAAAAGTATTCAGAAAATATTAATGGAAGGGTCACTTAAAGGGCTGAGGTACAGCTTAGAGCTGATTTGCAACCTAACCCTCGACATCTAAGCTTAAACCAACAATAAAATATGAAAAGTATGTAATTCGCACTAAGAGGCTGAGACTTAAGCCAACGCAGCAGAAAATGTACGGTGTACTAAAAACTGTCCTTCTAAAAAAACATTTCGCTTTTCCTGATTATACAGTATGTTCATGTTTCAACTGATGCGATGGAAGAGAAAGAAAGACGATTTTATTACCTAAGTAAACCTGTTTTAAAATCAAAACATATATGGACATGGATATATGTTTCCAAAATAAAGAGAGAGACTATATAGAGCAGAGAAATTTACAAACACCCGCAATTAGATTGGGGTTTTCTCTTATAGGGTCGCATGCATTCGATCAAATAATTCGGCTCTTAATGTTGGAACCGAGTATGACGCTAGTGACTTTTTTAAGCTGTTATACTATCTGAAAGACTGTGAACCCTGGCCAACGCCTTTTCCAGATCATCTTCCCAGTTGGGGCTTCTGTAGACCACGACCATACCGAGTTTTGCGTTTTTAAGTTGCAACGTTACAGCGCAGATATCTGCAGCTATATCATCTTTAGGATCGTTCGTGATAAGTGAAGAATTTTCGATTATAGGTTTAAAACGTAGGTCATTACGAATGTATAGAGCTACACCACCGCCACTCCGAGCCACAAGGCTCTTACGATCGGCGCGAATTAGATTGAAACCGCTGATGGCTACAACTAAACTGGATATATCATTATTAAGCCAAGACTCGGAAATCGCGACAACGTCGCTAATTTTCGGAATGAGAGATCTAACATTGATATGCGCGATAGAGAGATATTTCGGATAATTATTAATAGATGTGTGCTCAGAAACCATAGGAGCAGCGAACGATATATGAGCCGATAATGAACGAGAGCCTGCGAAAAGAGATTCCGAATTCTCTGCAGAAACAAAAGTACAATCAAATAAATCTTGCGCGGTTTCGCTTGGAATTGACAACATGTTTAGTATTGATGAGTTTATTACCGCAGGTGGGGACTCATTCTGTCCATGAGTCTGAAGGCGAAGTTGGCATGTAGAATCGGCGTTTGGATCATCTGGTAGATGGTAATCTGGTAGCGGGGACTGTTTCTGAATCGAGCTTATGCTGGTATTAAGATCCGGAGCAGTCAAGACTGTGTGTCAGATCGAGGTAGAGGATGACTTCGCAGCAAGATGTTTCGACAAAAAAAGATCAAGGTCACTGTCATCTGGAATTTTTACTGGGTTTGAAGACACGTCCGACGTGTTTCTTATCCAGACCGATTTATTGTAAATCCATGCTTTCTCAAGGTACTTCCCAGGACCAAACCTTTCTTTGACTGCCTTTAGGAGGTTATAGAGATCTTGTGGATGGTTGTGGTTGACTTGCACTATACCGTTTTTAAAATTTGGGTCCATTTCCTACAACCCTAGTGTCTTTTTGTTCTTGATCTTAGAAGAGATGAACTCTAAATATTTCTTCGATATTGGATATATTTGCCTTTGATTTGATAACCTTACATATTAATTCAAAAACGTTTACGAGGTTCTCCTGAGAAGAGGACGGCAGTCCTGTGATGAACACTTCTCTGTCCCGACTTGCCTGCTCTATGCACTTTATGCGCTTCTCAAAGTTCTTCTTAAGGTCGACCAGCTCTCCTTTATAATAATTCATTTCCTGGTTTAACTGAGCATTAGCTGCTTGAAGACCCGAAATTTCAGCTTTCATAGATTCAAATTGTGTCAGTGGGGTAGCATTCTGCTCAGTCATTTTCTTTACGTCACCTGCCAGCGATTCGTAATTTTTGCTAAGTTTAGCAACTGAGCGATCACACCTGTCAATGGTGGCGTTGTGAGACCGGATTTCTTGGTTTGTTTTCAAGCCATTTGCCTCAACCTTTTCCAACCTATCTGAAATGGCGCCCAGTTTTCAAAGGATCTGCAGAGAAATGTCTTCAGGAGAATGCTGTTTTTCAGGAAATAGGTCCTGTGGTGGAAAGTTGAGAAAAGTGTTGTCAATTCTGGTTGAGTCGGAAGTAGAAGTTTCAGGAGAGGTCCCATCGTGACAGATATTATCCCTCAAATTAGTGCCATTATTTTCTCCCTCTAGATCTTCCTGCTTATCTTCTTGTACATTTTCTTTCGATGTCATCCTCAACTCCAAAGAGTCCCCGACAAGCATTAAAAACCAATGGAACTCCTTTTCTTTGCTCAATTTCGTAAAAAACGCAGCATTTCGCGTGAAATGCCTCATTACATGAGTTACAAATAATGGCCTTCGCAAGTTTCTTTATTTCCTCATTACAGGTTTTGCAGGTCAAAAACTGGTTTGAAATACCCTCAGCCATTTTAACCCTCTGCCTTTACTAGCGTATCCCCACTTTGTAATCTACACCACGTGACCACCTCACCGATACAAAGTAAATGAGTGTTAGTGCAAGAGTTTCGGGATCGTATCCATTAAAAAAGTACAGGGGCCCCCTGAATAACATATTTTCATAATAATAAATAAATTATTAAGAAAAAGTATTAAAAAGAAAGTATCAGTATTAAAATTTAATAAAAATTCATCAAAATTGTTTCAAATTGGACAAAAAATGACAGATTTATAATACGAAATCATCATGTGGAACACAACCTCAAGAAGCAAACGTCAAAGTGAACAAAATGCCTTAAGTGGAAGAATTCTTCAAAATTCATTTAATTTAAGGTAACTTTGTGTATTAAAACGGTTTTTTTGCCAGACTTCATGCAATTATTGCGCCTAAAAGGTCATTTCGCATTCTACAATAGTACGAAGGAGAAGTTATATTTTCTTGACAGGTAAGGAAGGAAGTCGTACAAAAAATTTAGAATTTTCTAATTTTTAATTTATTATCCTTCTTCAATTATTCAGGCTATAATTTAGTATCAAAGTAATTAAATTTTTGATTGATTATTGTCAGCAATGAATTCTTCTTTGCATAATGGTACGTCGCATTCTTCAAACATGAAAATTGTTCTTTTGATTTCTCCTTTCATTTTGCAGACTCGACATCTTTTATGATTTCTAATTTTTTTTTTGTCAAGTGATCAAAGCAACTTTTAACAAAATTGCTTCAAAGTGGATAAAAAGTGACAGGTTTATGACACGAAACCCATGTGGAACATAACCTCAAGAAGGAAACGTCAAATTGAACAAAATACCTTTCAGTGGAAGAATTGTTTAAAATTCATTTAATTTAAATTTAATTTAAGGTGACGTTGTGTATTAAAACGTTTTTTTGTCTGCAAAATGAAAGGAGTAATCAAAAGCACAATTTTCATGTGTGAAGAATGCGATGTACCTTCATGCAAAAAAGAATTCATTGCTTATCATAATCAATCAAAAATTTAAGTACTTTGATACAAAATTATAACCTAAATAATTTAAGAATGATAGTAAATTAAAAATTAGAAAATTCTAAATTTTTAAAATGATTTTCTTCCTTACCTGTCGACCTGTCATAAAAACATAACTTCTCCTTCCTACTATTGCAGAAGATAAAGACCTTTTTGGCGCGAAAATTGAATGAAATCTCGCGAACAATCTTTTTGATACACAATGTCACCTAAAATTAAATGTAAGTTGAATGAATTTTGAACAATTCTTCCACTCTAAAGTATTTTGTTCAATTTGACGTTTCCTTCTTGAGGTTATGTTGCACATGATGGTTTTCGTATCATAAACCTGTCACTTTTTATCCAATTTTGAGCAGTTTTCTTAAATATTCTTCAACTTTAGTATTGATACTTAATTGTTAGTGGTCTTAATAATAATTTACTTATTATTTAAAAAAGTTTATATCGAGGGGCACTTGTGACCCTGGAAATAGCTATATGATACAGCTCTGTCGCACTCACACACATCAAATTACGTAAATGAGCACTACTATTGGTTGTTCCCTTTCTACATACCTCATTTGACGATTTTTGACGATAACGGTCAAATGACCAGGCAGAGGGTTAAAGAAAAGAAAAGTAGAACACCCGAAAGCGCCTTCCGGCAGGCAGCCCGCTATGTAACTATGTATTGCGGTACAACTGAAAAGCTATGTCGTCACTGTGTCATCACTGTGATGCTTTCTGGCCCCTGCAGTCCGTTATAGCAGGTGATTTAAGCTATCCTAAGACAATCCAACACCTCCCTTGTTAGGAGGGGGACAAAAAACAATAAAACAAAGTAGGCTTACAATCTTGTTTTCCCCAAAGCCGGCTCACACTTCGAAACCCAAAACGTATGACAAACGTAAATTGACCAGAGGAATCAATTGGGGACTGAGGGCTGATGACGTCACTGAGATGCTCACTCACCGGTGCGATCCAATGCAGCTGATAATTAAAAGCAGGACCAGCGAAAATCCAGCTTCATCCTTTGCGAGTATACTATCCGAAAAAACCGGAAAATTGACGAGAGACTTCACCGACACAACCGCACAAATTCAAAGAAAAATTAAAAACAACTGCACGAAAGATTTAAATTTTCGAAAAAGGAAAACTGCAAATTCTCAAGGCTGTTAACTACAGCATTTTTTCTATCATTATTACCATTGCCATTGCATCAATGTTTTGTGTGTCTGCTTTTCAGTAGCTTTAGTTAAAAATTGTTATCTCTACAGTTCTTATTTTTTATTATCCGCAATTCCGTAATTCAGGTTCCGATTCATAACTTTATACTTTTACGTGTTTTGGTTCTGTTTTTTCGTATCTCAGGTTTGCATATCATGAGTTTGTAATCTTTGCTTTTCATGGTGTCTTATGCTCAAAGAGGGGGAGGCGAGAAAATAAAAAAAGCCCAAAAGGTTTTAAAAAACGTTCACAAACAGTTTGCGATTTATTAAATGTCTGCATTTCCGTCTGGTTTTCAAATGTATAATCTCTTGAATGCCATTCTTATAATTATCTGACTCTCTGTTTCTCAAGTTTCCGAATGTATAATTTCAAAACGTTTGATAATTTTAATTTTCTTTTGAAATATCTTCCTTCCATATCACACGGTCATCAATATTGAAATTTCTTAACCCTTAGATGGCACACCTCAAAATAATTGCATTACTGGCCCAAGGGGTGTTTGACACCCCACGTGTTTAAACGTATATTGTGAAGCCTCTACTGCATATTTTTCAACAAATGTTTTTTATAATATAGTTTTACATTTTTTTTTTAGAGTCCAACTGGTTTTATAACCATTTTTTAAATTTAAGATAGTTACAAAAAATGTTGGAAAAAAACACGGAAAAAATTAGTTTTTTTCTATAAAAATTCATAACTCGAGTAATTTTCAATATTTTTAGCTAAAAATGTATTGACATACTCTTGAAATACTGTGATTTCAGACAAAAATTACTGCAATATTGCACCTTTCCAAACAGGTATTTATTTTCAGAAATGAACACGTAGTTTTTGGTAAAAATGAGCACTATGTTTTTTCACATATACGCCAATGTTTATTTATAAAAATGCATTTAAAAATGCTTCAATAGAAAAAAATACATGAAAGTGATTAATACTGATGTTTGCAATGCAACTTACACTCTTATTTACCCTTAAATTTCACACTTCAAAATAATTACATTCCTGGCACAAGGGGTGTTTGACACCCCACGTGTTTCAACGTGTATTGTGGAGCCTGTACTGCATATTTTTTAACCAAAATTTTATACAATATAGTCTAACATTTTTCTCTAAAGAGTCCAACTGGTTTTATGACCATTTCTTAAATTCAAGATAGTTAAAAATTTTTTTGATAAAACCAGAAAAAATGAGTTTTTTTTATACGAAAATTCAAAACTCACGTAATTTTCAATATTTTTAAATAAAAATGTATTGAGATACTCTTGAAATACTGGGATTTCAGAACAAAATTACTGAAATATTGTTCCTTTTCAAACAAGGTATTTATTTCCAGAAACGAGCACGTAATTTTTTGGTAAAAATGAGCACTATATTTTTTAAACCAATGTTTATTTATAAAAATGCATTAAAAAAATGTTTTAAAAGTAAAAAATACATGAAGGTAAAAAACACATTAAGAATAACTCAGAACTAAACAATTTAGAATGCAACAATTTTGACTTTCAGATACTTTTTTAGACACTACTGGCACAAAGGGGTGTTAGACACCTCACGCTTTTGACAAGTCAACTTTGGCCGGCTGCCGATCGAAAACTAACGTTTGGCGATCTATGCCAACATACTTTTCTGTTAGTTAGTGATCCCAATTAATGCCGGATGACGACACATACCCATTTTTTTTTAATTATTATATTTAATTGGAGCGCAAACTTTTCTTGAGGTGCAATACAACCCAAGTGCCATTTAAGGGTTAATTGCGAGGAGCTATTCACTGAGAAATCATGTGAATGCGACTCCGGAAATCGCAAGGAAATCCTTCGTGGAAATCCTGCACTCCCAGAGCAGTCACTGGGGAATCTCGGAAGTCAACCGAAATTTCAGATATTCTAGTTCGTACTTGAAGCTGTATTCACTCGATTCGGGTTAAGTCAGTTATTGCTTATTTTATTTATTCATGCGCAAGACGGTACATTTGCTGTAAAAGATATTTGAAAGTTGTTTTCTTTTTTCCTGGTTCTTCAATAATATTGGATAGCAGGTAAATACGATCACAATCTTATAAAATTAAAAAGATTTACATAAAATTACCTAATATAAAAAGTATGTAATAACCTCTCTAAACTAATAATGAATGATTCCACTTAAAATCATACAGAGAGATTTAGCTTAGGGTGTCGGAATATATTATTTCAAAATAGGTTATTTCTCAAGTATAATAAGGAGTTCTAAACAATTTTCTTTACCTGCAATCTATTAAAGTTTACCTTAAAATATCCATAATTACGAAATTTAACGTTTAAATGCTCTATATTTAACGGGTGTACCTATTCCATTTTTTTTTACTTTAAGTGAGAATGATTAATATATGTTAATAGATCTAATTAAAATTGTGTTTGAATATAAAAAGACAAAACAACGGATGATTTTATGGAAATTTTAAAAGTTTATTTTCTCAAAAAATTTCCAATTAAACATTTTTTTAT
Organism: Andricus coriarius; assembly: GCA_932066315.1. Classification (NCBI taxonomy): domain Eukaryota; kingdom Metazoa; phylum Arthropoda; class Insecta; order Hymenoptera; family Cynipidae; genus Andricus; species Andricus coriarius. The sequence goes on from CAKNWT010319211.1 coordinate 7,739, forward strand.
TTCTTCAATAAATTGAAAACAATGTGTATCTACTACATATGCTGTTAGTTTCGTTTTGTATCAACATCTTATTATTATTGGTTGTTATAAATTACTAGATCATTATTCTACCACTTTTGACTTAATTGAGATATTTAAATTTTTATTCCATATACTGGTTTGCTCTTTCGTCCATTTTTAAAATCCGTTGGGAAATTTTCAAAAGATTCAAAATTGCTTAAACCACGTCGATTTTTTTGAAAATGAAAAGAAAATATTTTCACAAAAAGCCCACATTTTTATCTTCTGTCATTTTTTGAAAAAGTTTTACTTTTATAATATAGACAAACTGTGAATTTATGCTGGCTAAGTTATTTTTGTAGCTAGGAGAATGTTTTGTTCCAAAAATTAAACAAAAAATTGAAGTTTGCTCTTTTTAAAAAGTTGTACAAACAATACTTCTTACTCTTTTATAAAATTTGTCATCATCTTCCCGACTGAATTTTGAAAACATGAAAAGTTGATTTTATGAAAAACTCGATTTTTTATACAGTCCAATTTATTTTAATTTGCATTTATATGAAGAAGAGATTCTGTATTTTTTGTAGACCAAATTATTTTTGTAGCCCCGAGATTTTTTTTTTTGAAAAAATGGAAGCAAACTCTATTTTAGCAGTGCTTTCAATCTGTCGTTTGTAGGAAAAACTAGAAAATTCCATTTTTCGAAAAAAAAGGTTCTTGTGGCAACAAAAATGGTTCAGCCCGCATGAAACTTACAGGATGTTTTTCATATAAAAGGAAAAATAAAAAAATGGCTAAAATAAAAAGGTGTGGATTTTGTGAAAATATTTTCTTCATATTTTTAAATAAATGGACGCGATTTAAGGCATTTTAAACTTTTTGAAAATTGTCTAACGGATTTTAAAAGAGGACGAAAAGCCACACCAGGACGTGGATTAAAAATGTTAATGTCTCAATTAGGTCAAAAGTTATATGTATAGGTTTGAAGAAAGAGTTGTTGTTTTTTTTAACTTCAAAATTAAAATAATCATGACTTCGCAGAAACTTTTTGTTTCTGAAATCAGAAAAATACGCGTCGCCTCATTTCCTCGAAGAAACAACATGTTTTTTCGCGAAGAGAAGAAGTCGGTTGAAGTTTACCTATCTGTCTGGTTTGAAATGGATTCAGTCTATTATTTATTGAATAGTACTTGTAATGATTCAGACGTAGATTGCGAGTAATACCAATATCGTTTACAGGTCGATGATTGAGCCGATAATTGAGAGACAATCATGTTCTCAAGTAACGAGCGCGGTGTATAAAAAAATAATTGAACAGATTCCGGTGCACTTAGCAGAAACTGCAAGAAAAATTTGACTTTTGTGGAGATTCCTAAATACATTAAGAATTTATTTGGTTTGTCAGAACTTGGATAATTCTTATTCTTTTCAAACAATTACTGACGAAACAGTGAACGAACTAGAAAAATTTGCTGCGAATGAGTTGCATTCCCTCTTAGATTCGAATGAAAATTAGAAGATTACTATGGACTCTACAAAAACGCACCTCAAACATTTCGGTTTATGCTAGGGGATAGATCTTTAATTCATAGTTTAGTCAAATATGTCAACTCCACTGCAGATCAATTTTGGAAGAAAACGCAATAAGATACTCAACATGAGACCAAATTTGTTATTTTATCTAAGTCCTAAATCGCGACCTCGAAATTTGAATTAAATTGAAATTAAATGTGAATATTTACGTCTATAAAAAACATCTTTGTTTGGACAATTGCCAATCTCTTCTCGTGTTTTTTTCTTCATTTCATCTAATGATAAACACATATAAAATTACTTTTATGAATCAATATTCTAATAATTTTTTAATTAGTCAAATTATTTATATGTGGTAACTATGGTTATATACTGTACGTTCCAGCGACAGTTTCACGGCGTTGCTGCCATTCAAGTCTTGTACTCAAAAAGGGGAAGGGGAGTACAGAATATAAAAAAGTAGTTTAGGCAGAATTCAAAAACAAATTGCCATTTTTAATTATCTGCCTTCCGTATCTCAGGTCTTCAAATGTATCATTTCTTAATTGCCGTTCCATCTCCCCGGTTTCCCAATACAGTTGAACTTCAATAACTCGAACCACCAAGGGAAGCAAAAAAAACTTCGAGTTGTCGAATAATTATATCGAGACGAAAATACGTCTAGAACATACACTAAGTACACCAAGTACAATATTAGGAAAGAATCGAATGTAGGCAAAGGCCTAGAAATATCAGAATTTCTAACTACTAAACACTAGAAAATTGTTCAGCTTTCTGTCGCACTGGTGGCCCCGACATAGGAACATTTTCGTCCCGAGCACATTGTATCCAATTCAGAGTACACTTTTCCAGGTTTGGAAAAGAAGAAAGCTTCATTCGTTTCCGACCAGGTTGAAATGAAGAGTTTTCAGCTGCAGAAATAATTTCATTTTTCTCCTTTATAACCGTACACAAAGTGTTTGGAGGAATTCTGAATGCTGCTGCAATGTCTTTTCTCGCCTTCATACCTTTTTCGAATTCACGAATCACTTGGTACATTTCCCTATATCCATGATTAAATAGGCAAAAACGTTCAACTTGGATGATTTGAGTCAAGTGAACACAAGGGCCTCAGAGCACAGTAGATGGAGGTAGATTAGTAGAATAGTGGAATAGTTTTGACCAATTAGTATATTGCACAAACTCTAACAATCACATCATTGGTCCAAACTATTCTACTATTCTACCTCCATGGGACTGTGTCCTCAGGCTTCGTAAGGATTGCATGACGACTAATGAGCACCTGCCCTTAATGAATTCTGTGAATTTCAAAATTTTAGGAAGTACGTCTGTAGATATTGAAATCTCAGCTTTTATAAGTGGGCGGGCGCTCATCAATCAGGTACAAATTTCCTTGCTAAAATTTGTAAATACATACTGAAATTCGAGTTATCGAGTCTGAAAATTGAAATGGACAGGAAGATTTTGTTCGAGATATCTAGAAACACGAATAATCGAAGTTCGAGTTATCCAATATTTTTAATACGTATAAGATAGGACTTTTGGCCGGGAATGAGAAAAAAGTTCGAGTAATAAAAAATTCGAGTTATCGGAGTTCGAGTTATCGAAGTTCGACTGTATATAACTTTCTGATTATGTCTGATGCTCAATAAAGGAGGGGAGCAGAGAATACATAAAGACATCAAATCGTTCAGAGAAAATTCAAAAAGCATATTGCCATTTCCAATTATCTGCCCTCGGTATCTCAGGTCATTTCTTAATTACCATTCTTAATAATCTGCCTTTCCGTCACTCAGGTCCAAATTTATCATTCATAGTTTTCGTTTTTATTCTGGGTCTTCTGCTCAAAAAAAGAAACGGGACAAAGAATATAAAAACAATGTAAAACTTTACAATTTTAACTGTTTGTTGTGTCTTATACTTAATGGGGAGAGGGCAATGAATATGGGAGGGGCACACAATATGAAAACATTAACAAGTTTAATTAAAACTCAACAATAGATTGCTAAGTTTTATCCGTCTTCTTTTCCGTATCATACGTTCAGATTTATATCTTTATAGTTTCTGTCTTTTAATGGTTCTCATGCTCATTAAAAAGTATGCAATAAATAAAAATCAGTATTCTAAGTGAATAAGTATAGTGCAATAATGCCTTAGGACTACAGGTAGATGTTAAAATAAGAAATTTATGTTCCAAATTTATGTTCATTAGAAACTAATTAAAGATAACACAAATTGAGTGTAAATGTTTAAAGATTGTTATTATATTTTAGTTATACAGGACAATAACTAATTTTACATATAAAAAAAGTGCACGCAAAAAAAATTGTCTTAGGGAAAAAAGGGCACTGAAATATACCAAAAAACTATACCAAATATGTAACTTCCTAGAATAAATCACTGAAGAGAGCCCATATATGTAGATGAAATGTTTGGTGGAAATCTAAATATTCTTCATCATTTACGGACCCTAAAGCCACAAGAGCAAATATTAATATTTTTACTGAGGGTCGCAAAAAGCCACCAACAATTGATCAAACAATGGGCAAAAACGAGCCACCAGGTGGCCAAGGATTTTTCAACGAGATTCGCATACAACATGGTAAAGCATTAGACTCAAGCAATGAAATTAGGGACATGCATGAAACAATACATGTCCTAGATAAAAAAGTAGAAAGATTCAATTACAAATATAAAAAAGGCTCTATCGCTCGCTACATACGTAGATTTATTCGCATTTGAAGCCAAAAAGATATATCAAATTTTCGAGCCTCACAAAATAAATTGCATAAAAAAATTACAAGAATGAAAGGAAAAACAACTCCATGTAAATCCGTAAATAAAGACAGATGAAAAGTGGTTAGTTAACTTAATTAATGTGGAGCTTATTTCGGATTTCGACTCAAACATTCACAAAATCGCGGAAAATGGTAGGGCAGAAGTCAGATTGAAGTTAGTAAGTAGTGTCAGCAATTTCATACAAAAAAATAGTTCGCATAAAATGAATATATGGAAGAGGGCCCATATATGGAGCCGAAAGATCTGATGGAAATCTAAATCTTCTTCATCATTTATGGACCTCAAAGCCACAAAACCAACAATTAATAATTTCAATAGTTCAAAATATAATAAGAAGCAAAGGTTTTGTAAGTTTAAATTATTAAGCGATTTCACAGTGTTTAATTGGTCGAAATCACACGTTAAACGGTGTTTATATGGTCAACGAGATAATGAGACTTTGTTTGATGGGATTATTTTTAGATATTTATTGTTTTTCTTTTTTTAGTTTTTAACCTTATTGTGAATGCATGGAGAATTAAAAAAAAAAGATTTAACGGTGCTCATCAGGTTTTAGTAAGAAAAGCTTTAAAACGACATGTAAAAGAAAATGTAGAACAGTGAAACTTATTTAACATGAAGAACACAAAAACGCAAATCTAATCAATGTTTTCATTAGTCTAAAAACTAATAATAAACAAAGGTTTTTTGAGGTTACATTTTCAAGTAATTTAACAGTGTTTATTGGGTAGCAATCATGGGTTAAATGGTGTTTATCGGATCTACGAGATATTGTTAAATGGGAATAATATAGGACAGTCTTCTGAGATGATTACTACCTTTTTTGAGTTTTCAACCTTAAAGTAAATGCGTGGGAGAAAAAATTCATTAAACGAAGGGATCGAAAGTGTTTGCATTTTTCATGGATATCAAAGGCGCGTTTCCTTTGGTGGATAGGAGGGGGGGGGGGGATTCGGAGGGTTTCTGAATGGCTCCGCTTATTCCAAAGCTTTTTGCGATTTTAATCGCGGATATGGAGAGTAAGCATCAGGCCGTGTTGATACACAATACATGCTATACAGGCAGTAGATTGCAGACATGGCGTGCATGTTATCTTGTGAGCGCACAGTAACTGCAGCCGGGCTGGAGGACCTGTAGAGGAATCAGAGCGTTTTCAGCATCAGGCCGTGTGCTAGCGGCAGGATGCCAGCATGACTTACAACATATGCACCCGCATTTGTCTCAAGATCTAGCGCCTGGCCGGCTGATCTATCCGCAGAGCCTGCCAGCACTGTGCACTTAGTGTGCCGGAAAATTGCTAACCGAGTATGGTCGCTCGTATATGCAGCTGACATGGTTAGGTTAGACTTTAATGCGGAAAAGTCTAAGGTTATGTTGTTCAGGAAAGGAGGTGGAAGGAATAAGACAGGGGAGTGAAAGTGGAAAGGAAAGGCGATGCAGGGGGTGAAAGAGTTTGTGTACCTGTGCTTTCTATTTCGGAGAAATGGGGGAGTGGAAGGTCACATAAAACAGAAAGTGAGATGGTATCTAAAGTGGGCACTTGGGTTGGCAAGGAATACACCTAATTATATTCTTAGGAGAGGGACGGGGAGAACGAGTTTAGGGATTCTAACCGGGAGTCGGGCGTGCAAGTATGAGGAGAAATTTTTGAAAGAGGGCACAGTGGGACAGGAGCACTTCAAAATTGGCCAAAACTAAAAAAACTATCCATGAAGCATAAAACTTATTTCCTAGTCATTTTTTGGGTCTCTAATACCAAATCCATCGTAAAAACTTCGAAATTCAAAACGGCAGATCCAATATGGCGACCACATTTAAACAAAATTATTTATATTTCATGAAAGTCATTTTCCAGATGTATTTTGGGTCACTGATTCTAAATCTACCACCAAAACTTCTAAATTCAAAATGGCAAATCCAATATGGCGACCAAATTAACATTTTATATTTTTTTATCAATCTCATTTTATAGTTCTTTTTCAGTCGCTAATTCTAAATTTATCATTAAAACTTCGAAATTCAAAATGGCGGATCCAATATGGCGACACAATGTTTAGAAAATTAATTGTTTTTCATAAAACTAAGTTGTTTTTTTGGTGGCTGATTCCAAATACATCATCAGAACTTCAAAATTCAAAATGGCGGATCCAATATGGCGACAAATTTTTTTTTAATTATTTATTTTTTCATATAACTCATTTCCTAGTTCTTTTTTGGGTCGCTGATTCCAAAGACATCATCAAAACTGCGAAATTTAGAATAGCGGATCCAATATGGCGATCGAAACTTTTATCAATTATTTTTTTTGTAATGAAATTCGTTTCTGGGTGCTTTTTGATGTGAGTTCCCTCGCCTCTTACAATTACACTTTTATAAGCGAATAAAATGAATTTTAACTGAACTAAACTGAACTGAAGGGGAATAAACTTAACCTCACTGAACATTATTCAATCTGGAACTCGGCTTATAGTACAACTTACAAAAAAAAATTTTTTTTGCGCTAGAGTAATTTCCAGTAATTATTTATCTACTTATCTTCAATTTCGTCATCTGAAGATATTTCTTCTTCATCTAGAAGAATTCAGGGCGAGAATTTTTTGAACAATTCATCTATAGCGATATGCTATCACGTAAAAAACGCGAAATTGATATTGACTCCGAAATATGTGCGTAACATAATTGAAAACCAAAAGTGGCAGCCAGTGGCAGCACATTTGAAACTTCAATAATTAACGAGAAGAATGATTGCTTGTAAACTTAATAAATACGTGGTACTTTTAAACTGAAAAATGTCCAGTATTGAAAACCAGAAAAATGTGCATGTAAACTCTTCTTCCATTCGTAATGAATCAAATATTACAAGTGATTTAGTAGCTGCAGATACTTTAAAAACGTTTTTAATAAATTGTGAAACGTTTAAACATTCAAGCTCATACCAAATTGAATAAATTAATAATTTTTTTGCAAACTTTCGATGACGTTGATTGTAAGCCGACTCTAGAGACATTGCTTGTAAATAAAAACTCGTGAAATTTCGTTTCTATTTAAGATAACATATGTGTACAACAATAACAATTTCCTTTTATACAAATTTTGACTTTGAGTTTTGGCCAAATTTGATAAGCTCCTGTCCCACTGTGCGCCGGTCGCACTGGGTCATTTTCATCCCGCTAAAAAGTTCCTGACTAGTCGAGGGCGACCCGACTGCGCGTGCAGGTCCGTATCTGTACTAGGTTTTTTATAAGGGGGTGCTGCACCCTGCCCCTTTTCGATTTGCCAGCAATTTAAAAGTGAATTTTTGCTTGGGACAAAGTCGACCCATGTACGATCGCGCAGGGTTAATACACCACATTCTTCATATCAAACTACTAATATTAATTTTCTACTAAAAAAGAGGGATTTTCGACAAAATACCCATAGTCTCAACCAAATACTTGAATTTTCTACTTAAAAAGATTCAGCGAAAAATGGAATAGTACAATTTTAATTGAGAACCATTAATTTTCATTAGAAAAGAAGAATTTTCAACAAAATATTTAATTTTAAAACGAAGAGATTAATTGCGCGCAATAAATACCGATGAGAACTTCTTTTATAAAAAATGTAAATATTTATTTTATTATATAGACAATTTACTCTCAGGAGCGACGTTTGCGAGGTTATTCCATAAAAAAAAACTTTTCTTCAGACTAGTGACTAGTATTATACTTACGCTACCATTAACTGAAATCCCAAAACTAAATCTACGTAAAGGTTCATGTTTAAATTGTTCAAAATTGTACAATTTAAAATATTTTATTGAAAAATAATTGCAATATGAAGCGTTGGGTGAAAAAACAACCTAACTCGGAAAATCGTGTTTAGAGATAAATCGATTCAAAGATTTGAAGCTGTTATTGCACTAACAAAATATTAATTTAAAAATAAATCCTTTCACAACCTAAAAGTGAAATCCTGCCGAGAAAAAAAATTTACAAATAAGGAAAACTATTTAAATAATTAAAAATAAACCAAACGAGTTAGGTTGTTTTTCGATCCAATGGGTATTATAGGTTTTTTTAAAAATTAATTTCACGTTTAAAAATTATTTAATGATTTCTACTGATATAATTGTTATTAATATGACACTACATTATTAGACAATTGAAAAAATTTATTTAAAAGTTATAAATTTAAGCAATTTCAATGTTTACTCATCAAATTCAGATTCTTCATCTGACATAACATCATTAGATTGTAAATTTTTTTATCACATCATTGTGACAAACAAGAACCAGTCTTGATATTCTTGATGTACAAATTCAGATTTTAATGAATTATTGAGTAGTTACAATAAAAATAATAGCTCACTGATTCGCCAGCTGGTCACTACACGCTACACAGCTGTGCGAGAGCGCGACGTATCTCCATGCGTCCTACTCTAGTATAACGTGATTTCCGTAAACAATAATAACACTGGTTTACAAAAAAAAAAAAAGGTGATGACTATTTGACAAGACCACTTTATCCTTATGTATTTTGACGCGCTGAATATGAATCCGAGGTCTATTTACCTCCATCACGTCAGGTTCAATGTCATTTCAAGGTCAAATACAGGAAAAGCCGTGCAATGAACTTCAAAAACCTTTTACATATGTTTTTAAGGTCGCTGAATATGAATCCGAGGTCTAATTACCTCCATAACGTCAGGTTCAAGGTCATTTCAAGGTCAAATACAGGAAAAGCCGTG
>CAKNWT010319213.1:0-11825 GCA_932066315.1 Andricus coriarius
ATTTTCGCAAACGAGCATATTATTTAATTTATTGCCAATAATTTTTTTATAAATTTACTGCTGCGTACAATATGGAATTAGGGATGCACTAAACTTATCTTAGGTTCAAAAATGAGCATTGTAAAAAATAATTTATAAACACGAGGAGAATTGTTAATTTTCAATTGTAACAAATATCGAAAGAGAATTTATTTACTGTTAGTTATTTATAGTCTTGCGTTGGTTTTCTCTGTGATAAAAATTGCAATTCTTACTTAAATATAATGTTATAGGGCTTATTTGATTTCTTGCAAGATTCTGTACAAGTGTCTTCAGTACGTTTTTATTTGAAAATGTTTTATTTGGTGCTCATAAAATTATTCATTTGATGAAAAATACTTTTCTTAAATAACATTTTTTCAATCGAAACATACCAGTGAGATTTCTAGAGAATCTCTCAATAAATAAAATGCGCTGTGTACAATTAGGATTAAATAAGAATCGCAACTTTTACGTGAAGTTAAAGCAAAAACATAAGGCCGTAAGTAATTATTGTAAAATAAAGAATTTCAACCTGAAATATTTGTTTCTCAAGTTCCCCTTCAGTTTTGTTCTAAAATTAGTTGCAAATAAAAGAAATTATAATATTATCCTTGATTTTATAAATCATTTTCAACAGTGCTGTTTTCTGAACTTGAGAGAACTTTAGTATTTCCTTAAGTTCGGGTGAGTCTGCATAAAGAATCAGATTAGAGTTGCTCGATATATGGCTATCAAGTCCATTTTCATCGATTTTGACTTTTGGTGATAAACTAAGTAAAACCAGGGCATTCTGCAGCATGCAGAATTCTCAAATGGAATTAAAGAATGATTATACTTATTTACAGACCACCTACAAACCATTTCCTCCCTTATTGCTGATACATAAAATCAGGTAATATTGCGAACATGATATGATGAATTAAAAATTAAACTTTGTTTTTGTAATTCAGTTTGCACTTACCTTGTCGCATACTTCATCCAGGCAGTTCTCCATCAATCTCTCGAATTTTCGCGAATACTTGCGAGTCATTGTTCAGGGACATGTTACCGACCGAACACACTAGCTGCATTTTGATTATGCATTTCTAAACAAAGACCTCATTCGAATTTCGCGCCTAATGTGTTTTGTACCCTAGGAAGTCTTTCACAGCGCCATCTTCACTTGACTTACCGGCTAGACTAAATGCATCTAGATATGAAACAACTACTTCGAAAGTGAACGGAAGTCTGGTAGGAAAAATGAAATTTCTGTGACATGGGAATTATGGCGCCTGCCAGTTCGGATACCTAGACATTAGGATAAATGAAAATTAGGGAAAATAAAATTTATGGCAAATGATAATTCGCATAAATGTAAAATCTGACGAAAAAAATAAAAATTATAATAAATGATTGTTCGGCAACTTGATTTTCGGTCAAATGAAACTTAGGTAATATGTAATTTGGGGAAGTTATGAGAATCCTATCTGTGCATGTCCACAGTTGAGACACTCCGAACTGTCGATATCGAAATTTAGACTTGCACAGATACCATCGGCCATCGACGTGCACATTTGGGCTCGTGTACAGTTGCTGTGTGTACAGTTGTCCTTCAGCCGCCAAAAACCGTTAAATATATGCGAGGATATGTGAGCTGACACTTCGACAAAATAAAAATTATAATAAATGATTTTTCGGGAACTTGGTTTTCGGTCAGATGAAAGTTAGGTAATATGGAATTTGGGGTATATTCATGCGCCACGACGTGCACCTATGGAACCCAACAAAAATGTACTTGCACAGACAGGAGAATTGAAACTGTGCACGTCTCAATTATCACAATCATATTTTCAACTTACAAGTCCACGTGCACCGATGGTACACTTTCAACAGTGCACGTGCACATAGTGGATAATCCCAACTATCATGGTTCCTTGAACCAACCAATCCCGATGCAACTGGAATGTGTACGTCATCCACTTCTGCTCCTTTTATCCCAGATGATAAGTAAGAGCGGGAAATTTACGTAAGAGACTTATTACAACACTGTGCCTTAGAGTCCGGTCTCTAGCCACGGATGACCTTACGCAACAGGTGACACAGTTGGAGATGAAAGTTTCACCTCTGGATACATTTTTAGAGCTACCAATCTTTGTAGAACATTATGAGGAACAGTTTTGACGGACCAGATGAAGTGATTTCAGAAGAACAGCCTCTGCATCTGGCTCGCGATGGTCTGAGTCTGACGCTGCGCTGGCAAGCCAGAATTTTGTTAAGTTGGCTAACAAATGAAGCTTTCATACCTCCAAGACATCCGATTATTATAACTACAAGATGGACTTTGTAGCTTTGCTATTGCCTGCTCAGATCGAAAAGAAGTGCTTGATATTTCGCCTGCTCTTCTTTCTCCTTTACCATGCTATTACGATCGCCTGGTACCGAAAATTCAATCACGTAAATGATCTTCGTCTTAAGTTCTTGAAGGACAATGTCAGGCTTTGTAGAACTGATACGTTGAGTGGCGGAGAATGAGAAATCCTAGTATATCTTAAACTGATCATTCTCCACAACGAACTCGAGCTTTCCCTGAGCGTATGGCAAGGCGGGCTATAGATCAACACCATGGAAGTGCCTAAGATGGTAATATAACACTTTTAGAGCCGCATCGTGTCTCTGTATGTACCCGTAGCATGCATACTTCGAGCATCCACTGAGAACATGTCTAAGTCTTTCTGGCTTTTGCTTGCACGCTCGGCAGTTGGTATCGGCTACATGTACATTCATTATCCGCTAGCGGTAAACTAAGGTGTCTAAAACGCCGTCTTTACGGGCAAAAATAAATCCCACAGTTTCCGATCTCAATTCAGCAGACTTGAGGAACATATAGGACAGACCCATGTATAGCTCCTCTCTACGTATAATGACGTAAAATTAACCATGAAGGGGCTTGTCAACATCTTCTCGTAGTAGAAACGAATGTTCTACTTCCTGCAAAACGACTTTTTAGCAGCAAAGCTCTTAGTGGTTCTCGGTCATGTGTAGTGTCGCTGGAATCACCTAGGATACCAAGCTCATCTGTGTTATGCTGACACAGCGGTAGCAAGTGTTGTAGGTGACATCCGTCGCATCTGGTTGCTATCTTCATTATTATTATACGTGAGAAATTGTAGGCTCTGGAAGCTACGACCATATTTCCTTCAAGCAACCAATCCCGACGGAAATGGAACGTTTGCGTCATCCACTCCTGCTCCTTCTATCCCAAAAGGTGAGCAAGACCGGGAAATTTGCACAAGAGCTTTCGTACAACACTGTTCCTTGGAGTCACATTATCATTAATATATACTATTATCATTATTGTCTTGTAAGGCTGGTCCATTCGAATCCCGTAGCCCTCCGTTTAAAACCTATGGTACTATGCCATTTTATTTTGAAACCCCGGTAAAGTAGAGGCTACACGAGGCTCGCGCTCGCTGCTGAAGTATCACTCAAGTCCATTAGCATGAGTACATATACCGCCAGATGACTTCACTTCACTGAGTACGGGCCTGTGAAAATTTTCTTTTACTAAGAAAGGCTTAGAATCGAATGCAAACAATCATCCTCGGCATCAAACCTCCCGCTTTTCCGTCCCTACGCCTCAATTAATACGATCAATTTTTAACTTAATTTAACATAATTTGAGACATGCAGAGATGGGCCGGTGCACAGTTGTAGTACTGACCCACAACGTGAGCAGTAGTATCACTCGCCATCGATGTGCACAGCTGGACTTGTACGAAATTGCTGCGTGCATAGTCGTCCGTCACCCGCCAGAAAGTTACGGATTATTGGGCTCCAGCCCTTAACGTTACACCTTCCTACAACACCTTCTACAAACACCTTCTTACAACGGAGATATGACTTTGTCAACAATGAATACTTTTAAGAATTTTACAGTGTCAATAGAGTCTTTAATTTTTGGGCTCGTGAAACATACCAACTTTGATTTTTGGGCTCCATCTCTTAACGCAAAAAACAAACCCCTCTGTACAATTTCAGCACGACTTTGTCAAAAAATAATCTTTTTCGTAATTTTACAGTTTCAATGGAGTCTCCAGTTTTCGGGTTTTACTTTAAAATTTCATTATGAATTTTTACATAGGTGCTTTATTTTTATATGAAGAGATGGTTTTTGGAATTAAAATTTAAGCTTGATCAAGTCAGCACTTCCATTCGAAATTTGATTTAAAAAAAAAGTAGTGGAGCGCGAAAATCAGAAATAAAGCCCAACAATAGCATTAAAACAGCCAAAAATTTGGATATAAAGAAGTTTAGGAATTTTGATTGAGAAAGTGCTAGCTCGATGGTTCTGGTGGTCTCCCTAACAGCTTTTTCTCCGATTCAATTTTGCGAAAAGTATAATTAATTGATTGCATATTTCAGATGGCTTTAATTTTCATTTTCATCAATTGTAGTAAATTCCAATTTTAATTTGATTCATAAAAAAATAGTCTAATTGGGCACCATCAAAATACAAAAAAAGGTTTCGTAGCCTATTGAGAAGTTAATTTATCTCCTACTGCCCTTTCTCACACTTACCGCTAATTCCCCTCCCCAATATCCCCTACTCAATTTTCCTTCCATAATATCCCATACCCGAATTCCCCTCCCCTCTTTTCACCTATCATTTTCACCCTTGCGAACCATCACTCCTCCCCCCATAATTCTCCTATTCTACTTACCCTTCCCTACACTTAGCGTCACCATGCCCCTAACTCTACTACATATCACCAATACTTTCCATCACCCACGTTACTTTCGTTGCAAATCGTTTGTTTCCATTGGATAGAACTGTCCAAAATTACTTTTTAATTGTGCTGAAACATAAATGATCCGGATAAATGACGGACCCATTACTTACACTTTTCCATTCCTCAAACCAGAAGTTTAAAATTTTGGAGAAATAATAAAAATAAATAATTTGTGTGTAGAAATTTTGTCAGCATTGATTCCAAACTTTTGAAATTTAATCTTCACGGATTTCATGGGATTGTGATTTTATGTACATTGCAAAATTTAATTAGTTAAAACATTTATAAGAATTTCGATTTGAAAAAAAAAATTTTTTTTTTCAATTCTTGACGACTCTTTCAGACTTTATTAATACGGTTAGTATTTATACGCTACTTTTCGATAGCGTACCGCTATCCTCATCAGGCGATTATCTAGTTGTTATTTACGATTTTGGAGTCGAAGAGGATTAAAAACATGTAGGATGCAAATTAGTCAATATTTTTTTTCAACTAAACCTTTTTTCATCCAATGTGCTTCGTCCTTTGCTCCAATTTCCATGTTGAATTGTTCCATTTTTTGTTGATGGAAAACACAATTTTTAGTCAGTCTGTATAATCAAGTTATATGGAATGATGTGCTTCAAGTTTTTTTACGACAGGGAAGTAAATAATAAAAATTTCGAATCGAAAAAAAAAATAAGAAAATTTTTTTTAAATTCTCGACGACTCTTCGAGACTTTATTAATACGGATAGTATTGATACGATACGCTTCGATAGCGGACCGCTTTCCCCATCAGACGATTATCTAGTAAAAAAATTGGAGCACATCATTCCATATAACTTGATAATAGACATTGACTAAAAATTGTGTTCTCCACCAACAAAAAATGGAACAATCCAACAACGAAATTGGAACAAAGGACGAAGCATATTGGATGAGAAAAGGTTGGGTTTAAAAAATATATTGACTTATTTGCATCCTACATGTTTTTCATCCTCTTCGACTCCAAAATTGTAAATAAAAACTATATAATCGCCTGATGATGATAGCGGTCCGCTATCAAAAGGCAGCGTATAAATACTAACCGTATTAATAAAGTGTGGAAGAGTCGTCTAGAATTGAAAAAATGTTTATGTTATTTATTTATCATAAAAAAACTTGTAGCACATCATTCTATATAACTTAAAAAATTTAATTATTTTCAATATTTTAAACATACATTGCGTTCTTGGTCCGAATAACAAAATTTACCCAAAATAGTTTATGTCTAAAACTTTTTGTAGCCAAGTTTTCTGTCTAAATTTGAATAACTCTATTTTTTACAGAATCACGTCCACGACCGGCGAGTCCAAATGAGTTCTATAATTTCGGCCAGCCACCACATTTCAATGATCGAGGCAAGTTACCTATACGCCTAGATATCACAGGTCCACATTCTTATTTTTATACACAGCTTTTCAAGTGGAGGGGGGAATAGAACCTTTAGACACCTCTCCCCAAATATCCTCTGAATCGGTCCCTGAGGTTTTTTATAACACAGTGATATTTTGTGGGTAACGGAAAAAAAATTGTCGGTACCGATAAAAAATACCTGAACCGTCGCCACAGTGGTGCCTGTCAATAAAAAAATCGAACGTGGTGAGAAAATTTACGCAAATCGAGACGAAATTGGTACCTAGTAGGTTGTTTGGGTCGATGAACAAGAATATGATGTCAAAATAATCGAGAATTTCTTGCGAGTGCAACAATTTTGCAATTCAATTTTTTTCTCGTGATATTTTTGAGAAAAAAAAACAAAAACACATAAATGAGCAAATTTTCAAATTTGAAAAATATTGCAATGGTTCTTAACCTTGCAAGACTTGGACATGGTAAGAAAATGTGCATATATGATTGATATAATAAATTTTGTTACGTGGGTAAAAACGCTTGAACAGTTACTTTAAGGGATAACTGAAACTGACTAATATGTGAATTTGGCAATCAAATTAATATTAATATTCGTACAGGCAACTATTGGCAGACTCCTTCAAGTTTTTAAGGTGCCTTTTGATATAACTCAAAACTTCTGATAAAGCCTTAAACGTGATCTTATAGAATACTTTAGCAAACGTGGATAATAAGTAAATTTTAAAAGCGCTGATATACACAAAACTATTTATAAATATATACACGAGTACGGGCAATTTTTTTTTACTTGTATCGGCATGATATCGGGTACATGATAAAATTTGTAAGTTTAAAATGCACTTTTAAAATCTTAAAAACATAAGCTTCTTCTCGCTTCAAATAAAAAAAGTTGCCGAAATACTTTGTATCCAGCTCTTCGTAGACAATTTTTCTGTTTAGATTTAAACGTCGCTAATTTTTTTTCAGGATATGGTCAACTATCATCAAGTCCATCTGAAAGCACTACCTCTGGCACCTACACACTTTTCCCACCCAACGACAGACCACCTGTATACCAACAATACACAGGTATATATTCTAACTTTTATTCTTCACTTGAAATTAGAGGGGGAAATGTGACCTTCAACTCCTCCCCTTGAATATTCTCTGAATCCACCACTGTGGTGTTTTATAAAATATTTACTCGACGTAAAGTATCTTGGGGCATATGTTTAAATTAACCGACCTTGCTCGAATTCTTTGTAGACATATTTTTTTTATACTATGAAAAATTGTTAAGAGTTCAGAGAAAAATTTAAAATTAAATTTGTAGTTGTCTGGAATCTCATCTGGAGTATTTTTCATTTCACGCGATTTTTTCAAACAAAATATTACATTTAATACTCACGTGTACCTATACGTTTCTGATCTAGGGTACATGATGAAATTTTTAAGTTTAAAATGCATTTTTTAAATCTTCAAAACATAAGCTATTTCTCGCTCCAAATAAAAAATGTTGCCAAAATACTTCGTATCCTCTACTCTTCTGTTACTTCCTAGGATATTATTAGGAATAAAGCGCAGTATTCAAAAGTACTTCCTGATTTATATACAGAACGTACGGTTCTGGGCTAAGGGATCAGGTTCACTCGTGATAAAAATGCAAGGGCGATAATCATTTGGTAAGAGAGAGAGAGAGAAAGTTGCGATAAGAAAAAGTTACGATGTATATTCGTAGATGCAGAAATCGTTGTTCACCTTGTTTGAGGTTCTGAGAGATTATTAGGTTCAGTAATATGAGTAATCCACACAGGCTTTTTCTGCACTTGATTTAAGAATCGTGGTATTGCAATAACCGCACCAAAAATGTGACCGCCGGAACTAAAGGTGGTACCGGATACAAGTACTTGAGAGAGCAGTGCAGCCTTACTGAAGACTGACTTGAGGGTACAATATACCTCCTTTTTATACGCAAGTGGGCACAGGTCTCATATTCCACCCCTTTCCAGGGAGAGGTAGGAGTTCGTTTACACAAGTCTTCGTTGACCCATAAAGCTTTAGTCATTGTCGACAATGACCGGTGAATGTTGTACATTTTCGCACACAGCAGGGTCCCACTTGGAGCAACTGCTATCTAAAAATGACATCAGCTCCCAGTAGGACCGCGGTAAATCACACTTATAGTCACGTCTCATGACCGTCAGATGGGTGGCATGATAAAATTATGACGACAGGCCGGCGAAACCCTCGTGTGTCTTGAAAACACGAAGCGACCCACGGTTGACAGCCTTCTGCATCCATCTCGCAAGTGCCTTGGCATATTTTTGGCACGTGGGAATGGCTTTAAGGTTACGAACCAGTGATAGTTTTGCACCTACGAAAGCACCGATCACAAGGGCAATTACTTCAACCGAATATTTTGTGTACAGTGGTTGCAACTCCCATTTAAGGTATTGATACCTCTCCTACTTTTCTTTCTCCTTGGCAGTGATGTTTTTGTCGGCCGGAGCCGAGAATTCGATCACGAATATGGTTCGTTTCTCGAAGTCTTGGAGAAAAATGTCATTCGATCACGAATATGGTTCGTTTCTCGAAGTCTTGGAGAAAAATGTCAGGCCTCGAGTGAGCAACGAAAACTGCTGTATTTTGTCTTTAGATATACATTGTTCCCGTACAGATGGGACACCCAGATAGTGTGTTTTCTACGTACTCTGACACGCTCTGCACATATCGCTGGGAAGTTCTTGACATAAAATGCTTTTACGGTATACTAAGGCGGAAATGACACCGTCCTGATGTACGAAAATTAAGCCTTCTGTACCTCAATTAAGCCTTGATGATCTGAGAAAAGCAAGAGTTTGCTCCTTCGACAAGGACTGTTTTTCTACATAACTGTGAACATCTCCGTGCATTTTCTCGTCGAGTAGCTCTAGATGGAATTTTCCAACTTTTGCTTTCTTGACTTCGGCTTTCAAAAGTGAAGCATCTAGATGGAGTAATGCACTTTCCTTACTTCTGGTGTTAAAATTCAGACTCAGGGTCCCAGCTACCTGCTCCGCGGCTTTGTAAAGAAACGCTCCTTTGCCAATCATCTCGTGATTCCTAACCATTTTTAGCAAAGCATCTTTTCCATTTGCAACGATGTAAGCTGTACTGAGAGCAATTTGCTTATGAAGACATTGGAGATTCAGAAGTCCGCGTCCGCCTTGACGGCGTGAGATGTATAATCACGGAACATACGAATTGATATGCAAGCTTTTATGCATATGCATGAATTTCCATGTGGTGATATCAATGGCTGAAGAAGATGCTTGTATCTGCTTCGTAGAGACTCTTTAACTGATGTTACGTCCTGAATATGACTTTGAGGCACGCCCAGGTATGTATAGATCTCTTCAGTGTTAAGATGTCTAATGACATTAATATCCAAAAGCTCAGGGGTATAGTTCATAGGGGCATCAATCTCTCTATGCATCTCACTATGTGTGGATGCATCTTCAAGCATTCCAACAGACAGATGATAAGTCTATGAGATGTTGAATCGAAAGCTTTCCAGTAGTCAATTCAGGCCCTTGACAGGACGCGCTGATGGGCTGCAGCGTCTTTATAGGCGCACCTGTCAATCATCAGGTTCTCTCGAAATCCTGCTACACCTTTTTTCGAGCCACGTTGTTCGAGCATCTCTCGCCACACAGGCTCAATTTTCTGAACAATTCGGTTGTATAGGATAGCTCTAAAGATCTTGTACAGTGTCTTTCAACAAGTTATTGGCCTGTAATTCTCTGGGTTGGACAAGTTACCTTTTTACGGTAGGAGTATAGTGACTCCTAATACCAGCCACAGCGAAATGGGCGATTCAGATTTTAAATATGGCTCCAATATGCGGACCAAATGATGGTATGTAGAAGTAAACTTCTTCCATCAGAAGTTCTTGATAACATCTGGTCCTGCAGCGGAAAAGTTCTTCGTGCCTTTAAGTACTTTTTTTCACCTCCTCGGCAGTGATGGATGGAGATTCCTCCTCAGATGTTATG
Source organism: Andricus coriarius (assembly GCA_932066315.1). NCBI lineage: Eukaryota > Metazoa > Arthropoda > Insecta > Hymenoptera > Cynipidae > Andricus > Andricus coriarius. The sequence continues at coordinate 10,198 of CAKNWT010319213.1, forward strand.
AAGTTGTCGCGAAACTCCTTGAAGCGGATAATATTATCAGTATCTTCTTTCAACTCCAGTGTTTTCTGGGATCTTGTATACATCTCTTTATAAAGTCTCTACCTCTCTCAGAAAGTGTTTGCCTTCCGCGGTTGGTCTTCATGTCGCTTCCTCATCTTCATCTGCAGCTTTTCAAGCAGCGTTTGGGGAAGCGCTCCGCGTACAAATTCAGTTTTCAAGAAGTAGGCGTGTTGATTTCGCAAAAGCTAATGCGAAAAGTGCTGAAGCTCTGGGTGTTTCTGGATCCACAGAGATACACGCCACAAAGCCTCCGTAAACAGGGATAATGCTGGTATCGTAGCAGTCTAGCACGTCATCCTTGAGTTGATTCGTCCACTCAATGTGGACCTATTGTTGGGTGCTCTGCTGGGAAAGGTTTTTATCCCTCCTTGTAGAGCCCCGCATGCAAGGATAAGGTTGCATACTCTGAGAGGTTGCTTGATATCCCAGAGGCACCGTTTATGACACATCGATCAGGTGCCATTCAGCTTTCGGCACGGTTGTTACGCCTTCGCTTAAGAGTTATTCCTTCGGGACCGTCCCTGGAAAATTGTCCGCGACTGCTTATTAATAATTTAACTATATTAAACAGAAACCCTTGGTACAGGTATCCTCTATCCGCAACCCGAGGATGAGTTCGGTGGCATTGTCATAGGCCCTTCAGTTCGATTCTAAAGGAATCGAAACCAAAACCAAACACATGTAAACACACACGCACACACACACACGCGCGCGTGTTTTTGTGCATTGGGTGATTTTGAAAAATGCGTTTTTAATTGTAAAATTTAAAAATAATGTATTTTGTTTCTCATTCATACAGATATAGTTTCAAACTTTAACATGAAGCTGATATTTAAAAAAACCAATTTGACAAATATTTTAAAAATAACTATCTTTGTTGGTGAACTTCAAGGTGCTTTTTGTTTTTCAATTGGATGTGTGTGTGCGTGTGTGTACACGTAAAATTGTGAACTTGGTACCTGGTAAAAAAATTCATAAGTTTTAATCGAATTTTGGAAACAAATCAAACAAATATTTTTCTCGCTCTAAATCCAAAATTTTGCCAAAATACATTGTATCCAAAACTGTTCGTGAAAATTTTTCTGTCTGGATTTAAATTTCGCTCATTTTTTTACAGGATCAAGTACAGGACCGTCTCATCCATATGGAAGCCCTTCTAACCTTGGTAACTTGCGAAATGTCCCAGATCCCATCGGGACACCTTTACGCCCATCCAACACAGGTCTAGATTCTAATTTTTATTTTCAGCCTCTCAAGTAGAGTGGGAATCTCACCTTCATATATCCCCCAAATATCCTCTGAATATGATCATGAAGTGTTTTATAAAGTATTTACTCGAAGTAAAGTACATAGGGGCACATTTTTACATTAACCGACCTTGCTGAATTCTTAGTAGACATAATTTTTTTCATACGATAGAAAATTGTTGGGATTCGAAGAAAAGTACAAAATAAAATTTCTAAGTGTCTAGAATTGCGCCTTCAGAATATAACATTTAATGAGATTTATTGGAAAAAATTTTGCCAAAATACATCGTATCGAAAACTCTTCGTGAAAAATGTATCTGT
>CAKNWT010319219.1:0-10779 GCA_932066315.1 Andricus coriarius
TAGCTTGTGTCGTTTGTCCACAAATTTAATTTTTTTTATTTTTAATGCTGTTTTCACGAATAAAACAAAAATTACGAATCCTATCAAAAAGTAATTCATAACAAATTTGTGGATCTTTTTTAGGTACACGACTTTTATCAATTCGTATTTTTTTGTATCTTGCATATTTTGACAGAAAAATGGAGTTTTTGATTTTTTATTATTTTTAGTGCGATCAAAATTTGAAATTTTGATTTTTCGGAAAAATTCAAAATGTTCTTATGATAATCTTGTACGGCTGTTAAAAAGAAACGTTTTCCTCTTCTTTACTTTTTTTATATCGTGCGTTGTTCGGCTTAAAATGTTCATTTTCGTTTGTTTTTTTGGATTTTGAAAATGCTATAACTCTGATAATTTCGATTTTATCGAAAAATGTCATAGAGATAAATGGTTTGCCTTTTTGCTCACTACTAATCACTGTACGTAGAATTTTCAAATCGTGAAAAAAAAAGTTTATCAAAGGCTGACTTTATTCGACAAAGCCTTCAAAAGTTAGCGTGTCCACAAAATTCAGGTTACCATACAGACAGACAGACACCGACAAAATTTTATGATTTTCGGAATCTGTGAGTGCCTAAACGTAAAGATCCGTTAAAAACCAGAGATTGAAAATTTGGACGAATACATTACACTCTCATGAATGAGAATGTAAAAAGAACAATGTAAAGCTTTTTTTACAGTAGTAAAAATAGATATTCGTTCATTTGAAATATGGAAATTCACTCTCTCCCACGATTTGTACTGCGCAATAATACTGCGAACGGTTTTCTCATAGAAACCCATATTAAATTAGCTGAAATCAGACATCTAATATCTTCTCAACGCGATTTTATAATTTTTCATGGTTTTCTTCGGGTTTTAACGTTCACATTTTATGTTGAACATTCATCCTGAACAATTTTATACAAAGCCTTTAAATATTTTACAAAACATAAAATAAACAATGATTACTTAACCCTATAGTACATAAATTTGATTTTATATCAGAGCAAAATTTTTTTAAGGGAACTAAAAATAATGTTGAATAACGAACAGTTTTCCTGATATTTAATTTCTTATATGTATAATAAAATGAACAATTTGTTTTACTGACAAATTCAAGGTTCGGCCCGAGAAAAACCTTCAGATTCGGCCGTTTCGTTCGCGTTGGGGGTAGCGCTCGAGCGAGAAATCAGAGAAGCGGCTTTGCTCGGGGCGGCACTGATCGGAGCTTGGACTGTACATGAATTCTGAAAGCATTTTTTATTCTTTGTGGAGAGTGAGGTGTCTGAGAAATTATTTGTTATGCAAAAACAGTGCACATTGACAACATATTTTTTGGAGCACGAGAGGCTAAGGGCACGGCACGGTGTCACACTGAATTGTAAGATTTCAAACATTGAAGTGAATTCAGAAACCAATATCCTACATCTCGTTACTTTCTGCATCATCAATGAATGCTGAAATTTTTTGCACATTTTTAGTTTGAAACGACACGGTGATAAAAAATTGATAACTAAACGTCCAGTTACGCCTTTATCCTAAATCCCTTGGAAGCATCAAATTTGACGTTGGAAAATCTTATGCACTTCACTCTCCACGAATGTTCGAAATATCGAAAAGCAGTTTAAAATGATGAGAAACATGTTGAAGTCAATAAACAGCAAATGTGACGCTGACCGGCTCAATGACATTCACTCACTCCGAAAATGCTCTTGAGTCTAGACCACGACCACGGTGCTCCCAATCCCAAATCTCACTGCATGCATCGCGTCGAAAACCGGATTGGTTAAGGTTGACACGCTTATTTGAAATGATTGAATGTGAAAAGCAACTGTGCGTACAAATAAATGATCGATTTTAATTTTAAAGAAAGGAATATCTTTTTTATCCTTGATATGAATGTACAATTATTCCTAATATTCTTATGCACTTTACATTTATTATTTGTTGTGAACATTTGACTTACACAATCAATCGTTTTAAATAAACACGCTAACGTTAACTAATCAGGTCAACCCTCCGCGATGGGTCATTTGCTCTATTGTGGATAGACGAGATTAGTGAAAACAGGATAATCGTATTGAGCATCCCAAAAGAATACCTTGCTTATCCCTGATAGTGAGTCTGGCCTTCTTATAACTGTCAGACTGGTAATAAAATGAGAGCCTTTCCGACTATGTCAAAAAAATTGTGGATGGGTATTTAGACCATCTAAAAGAATGGACTGGCTCTCTAAATTTTGACCCTCTAACCTTGACCATCCATTTTTCTCCCTGTTCAGAATAATTTTATTTTTCTTTCATAACTGAAAAAATTGTAAAGAGCATAGTTGTTCCGCTTGAAAAGTTCAAATAAAAATTCTCTTGACACTTTTCTCTATTCTGCCTTTTTTTGCTTTGCTGTCATTGCTTTCCCTCTTCGACTCTATGTTGATCTGAAGTCACAAGCAAAATTGCCTTTGTGGAGCATGCGTTTTTACTAAGCGTGCATGCATCTGTCGATTTTAAAAAGCTTTTAAGAAAATATGGCATACCAAAAAATTTGGTTTAAAGAGTGAAATATTCCTCGAAATTGACGCAACGATTGAACCAAACATTTTTATTGATTCCAACAAACGAATTTGGTCAATAAAACAACAATTTGGCTCACTCAACTGACATGTTTTCTAAAATCCAAACCAAACGCGATGAGCAAAACAATTTTGATAAATAACCAAAAAAAAACAAAATTCTGAATGATATTTCAACACTAACTACATATTATCTGACAAAAGAACCTTAAAATATGTAAAATATATGTATTCTGAGATGTCACAAATCGTTTAAAAAACATCCGTACTGAAATAAAAGAATTTATAAAATTATGAGAATTATAACTGGGTAACGACGAAAAATAAATTTACTATGTGCTATAGAAAATTCTGCCAAAGCGACAGAACGCTTGGAGGTTCGGTTTCGTGTCAGTATCGACTTTCAACATTAATTGGGAAGTGAATTTCGAGTTATAACAAACGGGTAATTATCATTCTAGCTATTGCCTGGACGAAATAAACAAAAAAAAGTTTTCTTTAAAAAAAAGTCATCCAGTTTCGAGAAAATTTTAAATGAAATTATGACCTTAAATTTGTGTTAAACTGATATTTCAGCTTTATAACTTGCCATATTTTTATGAAAAAGAAAATTGGTTTGTACATTATTTAGTACAGCATGCAGGAAATAACAAAGCAATAAAAAATCATTATTCATTCTCGACAAAATTAAAATTTTATTTTTTACTGTAAGGTAAAAAAAAAGCCTGCCTGCCCACATTATATATCATATTATTATTTTTAGAAAGTGAATTATTCAGGATAATGAAGGGAAACTGTTTTTTACTTTGAAAAATGTAGCTTCAAATAAGTTATTTGACAGGAATATGCCTTCGAATTTTGGTGATTTTTTGAGCAAATAAACCTGATTTCGAAAATATGGAGCTTGTCTGCTCATGAATAGCCAACCTTCATTACTAATAGTCTTGAAAATTGTTTATTTCATACAAGTTTGAAAAATTCATATTTTTCGATTTTTTTACATTCATTTTGAAACCGTACATAATCTTAAGTAGTTCAATTTCAAGTAATTATAATTTTTTCACACTAAAATTTTTTATAAATGGAAGTCCCATATACTTCATTTTATAATGCGCATAACTATACTTTTAACTAAATTAAACAAAAAATACTTTATAACTTTTACTTTATAATCAGTTTATTTAGTAATTAGATTGAATACACATATTTTGTATGAGATACATGTATGTTTTCAGGAATACAAATTATAGAAGTGGGTATCTGATGGACATCCTTAGCATATAAAATCGGGACACGGATTGGATATCCTCAGGATGTCTTGAAATTTTCTTGGAATAACCCTAGATTATTTATTCACATAAATCATCACTATTTATATCTACACTTCAAATAAGAAGAGATGAGAACTCAAAATTGGCATTTTTCCGTCTTTAAGGATGTGAAGAGTCAGTAATAAGATTGATTTGTCGTCTTTCCCAAAAGTTTAGAAACTCTCTATGTGCCGCTTCTCCGGCTTGCTCCGACCATAAGCCTGTCAAGTGCTGCATCAGGACATGTATTTTCAGGTTTTCGGTTGTATTTTTGCTCAACAATGCGCTGTGCAATTCTTTAATGAGATTTCCTATATCTGCAATCGGATCAAGTCTCTGGATCGAAAAACATGTATTAACAATTTTATCCATTATTTTAAATGCAGTGACATAGGCTGTGATGGCTAATTTTGGTCAGCTTCTCTTAACAATTTTCTGCATGCATTGCCTTCGAATACCTCTCCATGATGATTCTTGGAGCCTAACTTTAGTTTTAAAAGCCACAAAAGAGCTTTCTCTCGACCGACGAGGTGCACTAGACCGCCCCAAAACAAATGGTTAACAAATCCTTGTAATATATGAAGTTCTGGAATTGTACATTCATCAAGAAACAACCAATCGTCTTTTTCTTTGAAAAGTGGCTCATTTATATTACTGTGGCAGTTCTTAGCTAACTTTTTATTTTTGCCAAGAGAAATAAACTTGTCATGATCATTTCTCAAATCACCATATGTTTTAAGAGGTAAAACTTCCACTTTCTCGGACATACGATTTTCGTTAACAAATTTCCTTAAATCTTGAAGACCAACAAAGCAGCAAAGGACAAGGATACATTGACGTTGCCGTTTGTTGTCCATTCACGATCAGTAATATTTTGAAATCAGAGACAAATTTGAAAGAAATATTATTAATATTCACTAAATTTAATAGAAGTTTAACGATTTCATAGCTCTCTTTGACGTCAGATACTATACACAGCATAATAAGTTTTTGAACACTTGTTTCTGTATTTGATGCTTTCATACTGTTTTGAGCATCAATTGTTCTGTTTTTAAGGTATATCATTTTCCAACTCAGTCTTGGTTGGTGTGTGAGGAATTATTGACAAGCAAATTTAAAAAAAAATCCCTGACCACCATCTGCCATTACTTTAACGAGATAGTCACCAACAAAATTACGTGTTTCTAATACAGTTTCAAGCAGTTTTTCAGCATCAGCCCAGACGACAGGTCTCATTTCTTTTTTATTAGAATTCTTAGTATCAAATTCTAACATATCAACTTTTGAGCAGCAGAACGCCACATACAAAAATTCAAGTTATTTTTATGTCGAATCGAACATCCAGTATTTGTATGGAAATTATCTAAATCTTTTGATAAAAATGTGACTGCAGTACTTTTTTATTGAAGAAATATTCGTTTTCTACGTCCTTGAGTGTTCAGCATAAGAGAATCTGTGCTATTACTTTGAGCTTTTTTGTTGACAATTTCCGACGCAATGTATTCTTGCTCCTTATTTCGCAATTCATTTACAAGTGTCGCAACATTTTTTCGAGCTACATGATCTCGCTTACTACAAGCATGCCTTTTACCTTTGTGAACTTCAGTCTTACACATTTTACAAATTGTCATTGTATTTGATTGATCAGAAGTTTTTACTTTAGGAAGTGAAGTTATTTTTGAATTTTGCGAGCCATACAATCCATTTGAAGCTGTAATTTTAGTACTTACGTATTTTTCACTCCTTTTGTGTTACGCGGGTGTGTTTTCGATCTGCCAGTCAAGCATATATGTGAAAATTACAAGTTAAACATACTTCCGCTGATGCATTATTTATCCTTGTGATCTTAGCTAACAATATGTTTTTATATAGTTAGGCATCATTGGTAATGGTCTCTTTAAATCATTATTCTCATGCTGAAGTGATACTAAACGACATGTAGCACATATACTCAAGGGAAACCTTTAATCTTTCAAGTTATAATTTTTCTTCGTATGCTTTTGAATCAATTTTTTATGAGTCTCTGTTATTTGAAAATTACTGTAACATTCCTGTCCAAGAACAATTTTTTTCTCCACACGATCCACAAACTTTTACCCTATTCTCTTGATGTGTACTTGCACAACTGGGATGTTTAGGCATCATAGAAACATTTTTCAATATACATACACTTCACGATAGACAAATCAACTGATGTAGAAGTGAAAATTCTATAATTGCCTGACTCGAAATATCGTTTGTTTTCATTTGAAAACTGCTCACCTCAGCGCGGAAATTTTAGATGTCAACAAACATACGGACGTAAACATAACACGTGTCCACTTTCTGGAGCGCGGACTTCACACATGAAAATATCAAAATAAAGCGGGGAAACTATTGACTCGAATGCGAAATATCGATTAGTTTGGAATCAACTATCTAAACGTTATAAACTTAAATACCAAAAGCAACGTAAATTGAACTTTTAAATTCATTCGTGATTTCATAGTTAATATGGATATATATATATGTATATGTGTGTGTGTAAATGTGTATATATTATATCCTTACACATACATACATTATTACGCCTGGGATTATCAAATACTTTGTCGTTTTTTGAAATACCAATATTCTTTTACGCATATCTTTAAAAAATGATCAGATCAGATTTTGGGAGGGTGATTTTCTAGCATATAGAGTCATTGCGAAGAGATACGCAGTCTTTTATTAGCTTCATGTCAGGCAAACTTTTTTTCCGTATATAAACACCGTGTTGGGTGGAACAGCAGTATAAGATTGTTCAGTATTGAAATAGTAAGGTTGGAAAGCGTGACTTTCACACTTTTGGTAATTCTCTAAATGTAGAAAAGCGAACATTGGAAGATGACAAAGTCGGTGATAATTGGCAAATACATGTTTTCGTTGGAGCTTTGTAACTGAAACCAAAGTTTCGCCAGTTTGCATTTATATATAAACTGAATAATCTTCAGTAGGATGTTCTGTATTCTGATGCGTCATCATCAAGTTCGCTTGTGTTCCCGGACATGATTTAAAAAATGTAGAGTCAACCGCCATTTTCACCTGAACAATCAATGGATCTAGAATATTAGGAATCCATTTGCACCTGATTTTCTAGGAACAAAAATTGACATTTATGAAATTTTTGTACATTAGTAACTGAAATATTTAACAATTTTGATCAAACACTGATGTTCAACAAAGAATGACCAATGTAGTTCTGAAATCCAAAATGTCTCTTGGAAGTATACTTTGGAAAAGACACGTTTCACTTTATGAATTCATTGGTCGTATTTTGTTCAATGGTTTAATTATTATTAATAATAATAAAGTATAATGCTTTGCCCTTCCGCTCACTTTTCGTGTATTTTTGTCTCACAACTTTTTGTATCTTTGTGACATTTTATCAGTACACCGTATAAAATTGTTTTCCTACTTAAAGTTTCTTCTATTGCATGAAAACGCATTAATTTGAAATAGAAATTTAAAATCAGATTAAGCCAACTGAGAAAAACATTCCTGCAACAAAATATGGTTTTGTTGTTGTTTATTGCTTCTCTAACACAACGTGTTGCTATGCAAATGAAAATTTGTTTGTGTTAAAAAAAATGTTTTGCACGAATACCAACAAAATTATTTAATTGTACAAATCAAACATTTTTTTTCATTGCAGGTTACCATCATGCTACTAGCTTACATATATGCATATGCACTATGTTCTATACATTCATACCTATGAAAATATATATACTACGGTGTAGAACAGGAAATCCGTGGGCCAGAATCTATTTGCACTTGACTTAAGAATCATTATTAAAGTTGGATAAAACCTGAAATTCTAAAATAATGTAAGAAGTGCCAATATTTATAATTCGTATTTTTTAGAGATAATAAGAGGCAAACTCTTTCAGGGTTTAATTCTCAAATATGCATCTTGAAGTCTCGTAGTTTTACTTCGTATATTTTCAAATTAAAACATACAGTTTTTAATGCTTAAATCAGTTTAAATTTAGACTTTAAAAAATCATAAATATTTAGGGTGGAGTTCCGAAAAGCGCTTACCTCCGAATAATTTGAAACTCCGTATATCTATGTATTTTGACGTGCTGATCACGAATATGATATTGAAAATACCCGCCAATGTGATTTTCAAGGTCAAAACCCCAAAAAAATATAAAAATTTCATGTTTTTCCGTTTATTTCAGTAAATAATAAAATTTACAAAAAAGTTTTAAACAAAAGTTGTAGATCCTTAGAAAATACATATTTCATGTTCGATATATTTTTAGCCTACAACTGACCGCTTTAGAGAAAAGAAGGGAAATGTCGGTACGAAGGGTAGAATTGCTTAGGCCACACACGGCACCCTTTCCATCGTCTCATGGGGGCCGGGAAAACACCCCTGTGACTGGGTACAGAAACAACTTAGGTTACACACGACTCCCTTTCCAACGTATCATGGGGGGCGGGAAGGCACCCCTATGACTGGCCACATAAATAACTTAGGTCACACACGACCCCCTTTCCAACGGGTCATGGGGGGCGGGAAGGCACCCCTGTGACTGACCAAAGAAATACCTTAGGTCACACACGACTCCATTTCCAACGTGTCATAGGGGGCGGTAAGGCACCCCTATGAATGGCTACAGAAATAACTTAGGTCACACACAACCCCCTTTCCAACGTGTCATAGGGGGCGGGAAGGCACCCCTATGACTGGCCACAGAAATAACTTAGGTCACACACAACCCCCTTTCCAACGTGTCATAGGGGACGGTAAGGCACCCCTATGAATGGCCACAGAAATAACTTAGTTCACACACGACCCCCTTTCCAACGTGTCATGGGGGGCGGGAAGGCACCGCTGTGACTTCTGTGATTTTCAATATTTAATGTCCACCCAGCCTTCCAGGAATTTTTCGTACAATCACACCGCTGAACATTTTGCAGTATTTCTGTGATTTTTCATATTTATCGTCTATTTTTTCAAAAACTATCAGTCGTAGGGTAAAAACATATTCAACATAAAATATTTATTTTTAAAAGATCTACAACTTTGGTTGAAACTTTTTTGTACATTTTTTCCATTTCCTGAAATAAACGGAAAAACATGACATTTTTATCGTTTTTTTGGGGTTTTGACCTTGAAAATTAAATTTGCGGGTATTTTCACTATCATATTCGTGATCAGCGCGTCAAAATACATAGGTATACGGAGTTTTAAATTAATCAGAGGTAAGCGCTTTTCGGAACTTTATCCATTCTATTAGCAGATTTGATAAAAATGATATCTAATTCAATCAAAGGAATTTCACGAATTAAAATCTATTAGCATATTTGATGGACCTTTCAATCAAAACCTATCGTCTATTTTTCTATCAACGGATTCTTATTGTAAATCAAAAATAGTATATTATGCACCTAGGGGGAGAAGAGGGGCTTTTTCGACAAGTGTACTGAAAACATACACAAGTCGAAAAAGTGCCTCTCCCCCTTGGTGCAAACGATATTTTTTATAACAAATGGATGATTTCAGACATTTCACGAAATACGTAATGATTTTAGTCCATATTAGATTTTGAATAAAGAAGCATGAAACTTGTGTTAACTTATTAAAAATTATCAAAAATTCAATAAAAAAATTGTCGGGAATTTTTGGTAATTTACAGTATTTTTAGAGGTGATTTATGGTAACTTGCCATACATTTCCAAAAATTCAATTGAAAAATGTGTATAAATTTTCGGTCATTTATGACAATTTCACAGGGCAATATTGTGACATACCATAAATTACCAAATATTCATTTTTTTTAATTTCCATAAATTTCCGGAAATTTATGTAAATTTTGGGTCATTTATGGAAATTATACCGGTAAATATGGATAATAACCATAAAATACTCAATAATCATTTTTTTAATTTTCATAAATTTCCGGAAATTTATGAAAATTTTCGTTCATTTATGGTAATTTTACCGGCAAATATGGTAAATTACCATAAATTACCCAAAATTCATTTTTTTACATTTCCATAAATTTCCGGAAATTTATGCAAATTTTCGGTAATTTATAGCAATTTTACCGGTAAATATGGTAAATTACCATAATTTACCCAATATTCATTTTTTAAAATTTCCATAAATTTCCGGAAATTTATGAAAGTTTTTGGTCACTTACGGTAATTTTACCGATAAATATGGCAAATTACCCAAAATTCATTTTAAAAAACTTCCGGAAATTGATGGAAATTTTCGGTAATTTTTGGTAATTTTACAAGTAAATATGGTAACCTACCCTCAATTACCCAAAATTCATTTTTAAACATTTCCCTGGGGAGTGAAAAAGTACTTTTTACTCCCTAGGGAGTAAAAAAGTACTTTTTACTCCCTAGGGAGTAAAAAGTAGAGCTTTAGCCCCGCTTCATAGGCGTCGAGAAGGGCTGAAATCATGCATGTGTTATAAAAAAATCTTATTCGGACAAAAATTGATCAAATCTGATGCTTCAGAATGTCGGATATTTCTGTCAAATTCTGTCTTCTACGAAATCGTTTACATGTCTATCAACAGTTTCTTATTGAACCTCTATCAAGTCTTATCAACACAAGAATTGAATCAAATTCTATTGGTCGGAAGGCCGGAAATTTCTATCAAATTCTAATCGTACAGAAATCTTATACTTATCAACCAACAGCATCCTATTAAATATCTATCAACTTTTAAGGGTACTAATATTATATCAAGTTCTCTCACGTCAAATCTTATCCATACATTTTTGGTGTTCTTCCTATTATCAACAACATCAAAATATCTCTTATATATGTGCCCTTGCCCTTTAATAATTGTTTTAGCTTTATAATTGTGACAACAAAATTGCTGTATA
>CAKNWT010319221.1:0-13920 GCA_932066315.1 Andricus coriarius
TTATCCAAAACCTCCAAAACTAATATTAAATAATGATTTAAATAAGGTCGATATTCTGTTCCGGCAAAATATGCCGCATTTTAATGTTCTCGTCCGGCATATTTTATCGTATACTAAATTGAATTCCAAAGAATTTAAAATGAATTCCAAACGATTTATTATTAATTCCAAACAATTCTAGATTAATTGCCACGAGTCAAAAAATTTATGTTTGCAACATTATGTCGGACAATAGAAAATTAAAGGGAGATCTTGATGACAGGTGGAGGTTATGTATCATCTTTATATACCCGTAAATTTTTACAAATTTCATAAATTTCAACAAATATAATAAATTTCCAAAAAATTAATAAATTTCAACAAATTTAATACATTTTTACAAATTTCATAGTTTTTCCAAAAATTTCATACATTTCCACAATAATGATAAATTTCCATAAATTTTAGAAATTATGGTAATTCATCAAACTTTTCATACATTAAAAAAAAATCCGGCAAAATATGCCGGAACAGAAAATTAAAATCCGGCAAAATATGCCGAATCCGTATACACTGCGTTTAAATAATGATTAAAGCAATAGTTAATGCGGCTCATTGAAAAAAAAAATTAATTGTAGACTGAATATCCATTTCTAATGCTTGATTATGCATAGTTTTTAAAAAACAACAATTTTGTTTATCATCTGTAGCTGTAGATTTATTTTCGGATTCTGAAAGAGTTTATCGTTTTTTATCATTTGTAAATGCACCTTTTAAAATTTTACCAAATTTTATGTGAATTGGCATATAACTAAAAAAAAAGGAATGTAGGAATGGAGAGTTATTAATATTCAGATGAAAGTATTTTTTGTTAAATAGGTGTACTAAGGTTCATTTCAAGATTTTATATTTTAATATAGAAGATAAAGGTATTCAAAAATTGCATAATTATTTTTCTAACTAAATATATTTGATCAATGGGTCTTTAACAAAAATAATAAAACTGCGCGACGATTTTTTTACCCATTCAGAGATTTATTTTGCACGAATAAGTGTTGGACCTTTAAAAAAAATGTTATTTCTTGAAATAAAAAAAAATGAAAACAGCCTCACGAAAATACTGAAAAGTAATTACTGGGTAGCCTAATTTATAATAAATATTTCATATAATAAAATTATTTTAAGAAAATACAGAATTCTGAAGTTTTCTCTAATGTTTTAGATTATTCTTATATCATTCATAACTTTGAAGAGTAATTAACACTGTTGAGATCTTGATGCGAAACAAGATTAAAATAATAAGATAAGGGATAATTATTTCAGAAAAACAAGTTTAGTCCACGTTTTAATTACTTTCTAAAGAACTTGGTCCCACGTCCTTGATAGCAAAAGATAATTATTCTTATTTGTATAACAATTCCAATGAAGACAGAGTCATCAACATCTCTAGAAATGAAATCATTATCATTATTTTCCCATGTATGTGTTAGGAAATGAGCAAACGCGTCAAAACATGCGTTGATGATTTCAAGGAAAACGGGAATTAATTATCACTTCTCTATAATTGAAATAAATTAAACAATTTTTATACCGTTAATATTTAAAAATTACAAAAATGAAAAGTTTAAGAATTTTAAATGCAACTGACTGCTCAACACTATAAGGCAAGGGAACCAAATGTTGATCGGGTTCCGGAAACAATGTGCTTAAAAATAAAATCAAAAGTTAAAATTAAAAAATACAAATAGGGAAATTAAAAAAAATACATCAGTTTGAGAACGTTTTTTGTTAAGGTATAATTTTGATCCTCATTTGGACCCAAATGATGTTCGAAAATGAGATGGAACAATATAAATATTACTTTTTTTTAAATCAATTATATCGTTCGTGATGGCGTGTTTCACGCAAAAAATTCACATGAAAGATAAGTTATTAGGAACCAAATGTGAATATATTACTGTATACTAACAAATAATAAACTATTTATTAAAATATTACAAATACTTCAAAGCTGAAAATTTAAATTCGTGAAAACTTTTCATTGTTAAGAATTTTGATCACAAGTTACAAATTTTTAATCAAATGTTTTTCAAATTAACAACACTAATAATAAAAGACCTTCTTATAAAAATATTTGTGTCATTTGTATTATGTGCTGTGACTTGTCACAATTTAGATTTAAATTGATATTAGAAGCAAAAAAAAATGTTAATAAAAAACAGGCTAATATAACAAAAAGATTTATTTAAAAAATATATATAATAGTTGATATTTCAAACAAAAAATATTTTTATTTTAAATCAAAAACTGTTGAATTAAAAAAAAATGAACTTTCAATAGAATAGTTCAATCAAAATAAATCAATAAAAATAAATGAAGAAAAATCAAAATATCTTCAATCAAAAAAGGTTCAATTTTAACCAAACCATGAAATTTAAGCCAAAAAAGATCAAATCTTTATCAATCGAAATCAATTTTCAAACCAAGAAGACGAATTTTCTACAAAAGAATTTAACTTTCAGCTAGGAAAGATTTCTCAGTCAAGAAAGAAAAAAAAATTTAACCAAATGACTGAATTAAAAAAAACCATAAAGGTGAATGCTCTAGAAATCAAAATTTTAACCCAAAAATTTGATTTGTAAACAAAAAAGTGAATTTTCAACCAAAGAGTTGAATTTTAAACGGTAAAAGACCCATTTTTAACCAATAATGCGATAGCTAAATTTGAGAATTAAAAAGTTGGCGTTAAAAAAATATATTTAACAAAATGGTTTAATTTCGAACCAAATAGATGGATCTTCAACTAATAAAATGCCTTTTCCAAAAAGTAATTCAACTTTCAACCAACAAGTTACATTTTCAATGAAGAAAATTAATTTTCTACCAGTAAATACGAGTTTATAACAAAATAAATCGATTTTTTAAAACATATATGAATCTTCAACTAATAAAATGCTCTTTCAACAAAGTAATTCAACTTTCAACCTACAAGTTACATTTTTAATCAAGAAGAATTATTTTCTAAAAGAAATGAATTTAAAACAAAATAAATACATTTTTAACAAAATTGGTCCATTTTCAACTAAAAGCGAACAAATAATAATAATAAATGGATGATTTCAGACATTTCTCGAAATACAGTTATGATTTTAGTCAATATTAAATTTTGAATAAAGAAGCATAAACTTTATGTTAACTTACTCCAAATTATCGAAATTGAATAAAAAAATTGTCGGGAATTTTTGGTAGGGGAAACCACCCGACAGTGGATAATGCAACCTACAGTGGATAATCATTAATTAAAAATACTAATATATCTAAAATAATTAATTTAATTTAATGAAGATTTAAGACATTATACGTGTTCATAAATTAAAATTAAAATTAATTATTTTTCTTTTATTTCTGCTATCAATTAATGATTATCCACTGTAGGCTGCATTATCCACTGTAGGGTGGTTTCCCCTAATTCATTTTTTTTAATTTCCGTGAATTTCCGGAAATTTATGCAAATTTTCGGTCATTCATGGAAATTTTACAGGTAAATATGGAAAATAACCATAAATTACCCAATATTCATTTTTTTAATTTTCATTAATTTCCGGAAATTTATGAAAATTGTTGCTCATTTATGGTAATTTTCCAGCAAATGTGATAAATTACCATAAATTACACAAAATTCATTTTTTTAAATTTCCATAAATTTCCTGAAATTTATGCAAATTTTCGGTCATTTATGGTAATTTTACCGGTAAATGGGGTGACTTACCATAATTTACCCGAAATTCATTTTTTTAAATTTCCATAAATTTCCGGAAATTTATGACATTTTTTGGTCATTTTACCGGTAAATATGGTAAGTTACCCAAAATTCATTTTTAGAAATTTCCATAAATTTCCGGAAATGGTCGGTAATTTATGGTGATTTTACAAGTAAATACGGTAACCTACCCTAAATTACCCAAAATTCATTTTTTTAAATTTCCATAAATTTCCGGAAATTTATGAAAATTGTTGGTAATTTAATGTAATTTGATCCGTTATATATGGTAACTTTCCATAAATAACCGCAAAATTCTATGATCTGCAACCAAAATTTCCTCACAGTTTTTATGGTGAATGGGCTGATAATAGTAAAATGCGAGCTGACAGACGTATAATTTTCATTTTCCACCTCTGACGTCACTTTTCAGTCCCTAGGGAGTAAAAAGTACTTTTTACTCCCCGGAAAGTAAAAAGTAGAGCTTTAGCTCCGCTTCATAGGCATCGAAAAGGGCTGAAATCATGCGTGTGTCATAAAAAATTATTTTTCAACCACAAAAGAACGAATTTGCAACAAAATAGTTCAATCTTCAACCAAATAGTCGAATTTTTAACCAAAAGAGATGAATTCTAAATCAAACATATAATAGTAGACATTTCAATTTAAACAAATTAACTTTCAACAATTAGTTATAAGAAATAGTTATAAGAATTAGTTATAGAATGCTCTACTTGTAAAATAAAATCAATAATTTTTATTGTTTCCAAACATTTGAAAAAACTGTTATTCACATATATATTTTTTATAAGAAAAAGAAGATGTTTCTGCCATAGAATACAAATCAAAAATTACTTTTTGAATTTCATCCCCATAAGTCTGATTTATAGGGTCCCGAAGAAACTCGATAAGTGAAAAATTAAGTTTTGCGAGTTTTTGGAACAGACTATAATTTTTTTTTGCGTTTTATTTTAGTACAATTTGTTTCTGATACATAAAATATTACTGTTTATAGCAATTCTGTCTTAGAATAGTTAGAAAGTCGCGGTTGTTTCTGAATTATTCAACTTTGTTTCAATTTTTTAATTAGAGTGAAGTAATAATCAACTAAAGTTGACACACATAATTATTTAAACAATTTCTAATTATTTATAACAATATTCTCCGAGATTAATGCTGGAAAGTTGCGGTTTTTTCTGAAATCTTTCACTTTTTGACCACGTTTCAATTAGAGTAAGGTAATAATTAATTCAAGTTAGGAAACATAATTGTTTAAAGCATTTATTAGTTTTTAAAATAATATTCTCTTAGAATAATGCTAGAAAGTTGCAATTTGTTATGAAATTTTGAACTTTTCGTCCACTTTTCACTTACAGCGAGGTGATAATTAATTAAATTTAACAAAATAATTGTTTGAACAAATTGTTATTGTTTATAACTATCTCCTCCTATAGTAATGCTAGATAGCTGCAGTTTTTTTCCCTGAAATTTTCAGTTTTTTGTCCACTTTTCATTTAGTGAGATAATAATTAATAAAATTTAACAAAAATAGATGTTTAGACAATTTATTACTTTTTGGAATAATATTTTGTTTGAATAATACTAGAAAGTTGCAGTTTTTTTTGCTGAAAGTTGTAACTTTTTGTCCATTTTTCACTCATAGTGAGGTAATAATTAATGCAATTCAACAAACTAATTATTTAGAAACATTATTATTTATAACCATCACCTCATATACTAATGCTAGATAGTTGCGGTTTTTAAGGAAATTTTTCACTTTTTGTGCATGAAAATTCGAGAAAACAAATTTCGGACCATCCTACACCATAGAGATCCGCATTTGCAACCCTGACCAGCTTGCTCAGATTTTACAAGAGAAAAATATAGAATAAAAAAATGCAGAATTTATGAGTAGAGGAGAGTAAATCCCAAAATTTGAGTCTAGCGTATTGTAAGGAGAAAATTGAGAGTGTAAAGAAAAAATAGTATGAAATAGCCTGCAATCGTGGCTGCTTCCGATTGCCTTAGGACCACATAGTTATACTTGGTTGGTTCAGAAAATCCACAGTCTGACTCACTCCAAAGTCAGGCTTAAGGCTTTAATTGAAAGCTAATTAGCATTACAAAGGGTACCCTTCCACCACGAAGGGCTCTCTCGATTAATTCACTGCCATTCCGAGTCTTTCACTCGTAAAAGTACTTATTACTTATACTAACGTATGTAAGCATTATTCCTCAATGGCTTTGACTAATTCCTCAAATTGTAATTGATGAACATGCTCTTTACGTCAATTGAAGCTTTTTACACGGAAACATTTTCTCACCTAATGCTATTCTTTTTGGAAAAAATGATCAAGTTTCGTGAGTTCAACAAGAAAATGTCAAATGTCGCTCGTACTTATAAATTAGCATGAAAGAGTATTTGCAAAGTAAATTGTATTAATTAAAATTAATAATCTTCCAACGTATCTATTTACTTTTTCCACGTTTTAGGTCTTGATTTTTTTGTCTACCACCCAATTTGTTAGTTTATTAGTATTTATCAGTTTGACATCTTATAACATTCTATTTCCACTTGAAGTTGTTTCAATTGAATATAAATTGTTTATAGTTTGAAACCAGTTGAAGAATTTTTAGTTGCAAATCTAGAAAATGTGATCAATTTCAATTTTAGATAATCAAAATTGAAAAACTTTTAATAGTTAATTTTGAAAATTGATCTATTTCAAAAAATTCATTCAAATTTGCATAATTTTCTATTACATTAAATATTGATGACTTCAATTACAAATATCCAACATAAGATAATTAAAAATTGTAAATCTTCAAAATGAAACTATCACAAAAAATATGTTTAAAATTGCATACGTCTAAAATATTTATATTGAAGCTTGAACACTTGTCGAATTCTATATTGGTAAAATTCAAGAAATTTAAATTGTATCTCTTCAAAATTGCAAATTTGTGAATTTTAGGAGTTTTTAATTTTGAAAATTTACAATAAAAAATTATGCAAATTTTAAGTTGTTTAATTCAAAATTCTGTAACTTTGATGCTTCACTTTCGAAATTTCTTCAGTTAGGAAGATTTAAAATTGAAAACTTGTCTTTTGATTTTAAAAATCATCAAAGTTAAAGAATTTTTATTTATACATCGTCAAAATTGAAGAGTTTTCAATGGTAAATATTCAAAATTCAACTGTCCAAAAAACAAGCTCAAAATAACGTAACTTTAAAATATAAATCTTAAAACTTGAATAATTTCAATTCCATACTTTCAAAATTCAAGAATTTTCAATTGTAACTTTTCCAAATTGTAAACAATTTTTAATTGAAAATACTTAAAACTAAAGAGTTTTTCCATTTTTAAATATACAATTAACCATCAAGCAAGATTTAAGTTTTACAGTTGAAATTTTTCCAAATTCCGTTTGGAAGATTTGAATGAAAATTTAAGAATTTTTATTTTTGCATCTTAAAAATTGAAGAGTTTTAGTGGTAAATCGAATAATTAAAAATTATGCAAGTTTTAAGTTTAACAGTCAACATTCGGTAATTTCAATTCTTCACATTCGAAATATCTTCAATCTTAAATATTTAAACTGAAAATTTGTTTTTTGATATCCAAAATGATAAAAATTTAAAAAATTTAATTGATAAATCGTCCCAATTTAAGATTTTTTCACTTTTGAAAATTTACAATTGAAAATTATTCAAATTTAAAGTTTGATAATTTAAAATTCTGTAAATTTGATGATTTATATTTGGAATTTCTTAGATCTGGAAGATTTGGATCAAATTTTGAGAATTTTTATTTTTGTATCCTTATAGTTTAAGAGTTTTAGTAGTAAGGAGAACCATTACCTTTTACAAGTACTTTTCAATAATAACTCCTCAAAATAGTAGAACTTTAAATTGTAAATCTTTAAAATTGAAAAGTTTTGAATTTTGAAAATCTACATTTAAAAATTCAAACTTCTGTAATTTTTATGCTTCACATTCAAGATTGCTTCATCTAGGTAGATTTACAATTGAAAACTTGTTTTTTTTTTAATTTTAAAAATCATCAAAATATAACAATTTTTATTTATATATCTTCAAAAGCCGAAAGTTTTCAATTGCAAATCTTCAAAATTGAACTATTCCAACAAAAAGTTCAAAATTTCATACTTTCAGAATATAAATCTTGACAATTGAATAATTTGCAAATTCTATATTTTCCAAATTCAACAATTTTCAATTGTAAATCTTTAAGATTGCAAGACTTTAAATTTTAAATCTTTAATGTTGAAAATTTACAATAAAAAATTATGTAAGTTTTAAGTTTTACAATTCAAAAATATGTAATTTGATTTATATTTCAAATTTTATCAATTGGGAAGATTCAGAATTGCACACTTTTCTTTTGATTTTCAAAACCATCAAAATTTAGGAATTTGCATTCATAAATCTTTAAAACTGAAAAGTTTTTAATGACAAATCTTCAAAATTGAACTATGAAAAAAAGCATTCGAAATTGCATAATTTTAAATTACACAGCTTAAAAATGGAAGGATCTTAAATCAAAAATCTTCAAGATAGACCTATTTAAAAAAATATATTGCAATTTTATGAGTATAAACTATAAACATTCAAAATTAAACACGTTGGCTAATTCTAAATTGTAAACATCTGCAAAATAGATCAGTGTGGAAATGGAGGACATCAGTGAAACACAGAATTCCAGAATGTCTTTCAAGACTCTCTTATTACGATATAAAATCCGAAATTAACTTAATTATTTTTTTCTTTAATTCTTATTCCTGAAATTGAAATAAAAATTAAATTTTTATGAAAGCCATTGTAGTAATTTTGAATAATTATTTTCATTTATAATTATCAATGATATTTTATGGTACTTTAAATGGAAGCATATATTTTAATTTGATAATGAGGCAATCAAAATAAGAAACAAGTAATAAGCGCAAGTTGCGTGCGATTTTTTACAATTTATTTGATAATAATATTTTTAATATTTTTAAAATCAGATTGAAGAATCAGTTCGTGAACTAGATTTTTTAAAAAGAAGATCAAACGCTCGAAATTTTATTTCCTGGAAGTTGTCAAGAATTTCGAGTTTGTTCCATCAATTTTCTGCCCAGAAATTCTCAAAATAATTTCTCACGGTGCAGTATCATCAATTATTATGTAAATTGATATTGCGTAAATTTGGTAAATTGACACAGCTGAAGACTTCATTTGAACAGGAACTCTTGCATTAAATCGCTAATCTAAGTCCCCTGTAATCATTAAATCTATAATTTCACATTCGAATTAATACCTCCATTTTTTCCTGGACGTATAAAAGCGATTGCATGTTCGTCAATGCAGGATTTGACCAAAAAGGACGAAGTCCTCAGGACTTTGTGAGTAACTTCACAAATGCATTTCCTCGAAATTAACTTATTGGCACTTATTTTGGCTGTAGGCCTGCAAAATCTAGAAGGCGTAAGTACCTAATTTTAATAAAAATAAAAAATTTCTAGAAATTTTGTTTAGCTCTTTAAATAATTCAAGACTTTACAAATTATTAGTATGCTTTTTTCATAACGAGAGATAATGTAATGCCTTATTATAAACATAAATTACAATACAAGTTGAATTGAAAGAATTTTTTGTTCGAAAATTTATTTTAATATTTAAATTAGTACACTTTGTAAAGAAACATTGAACAGTTATTCACTTTTTTTAATTATCTGATATTATTTACGTGATGTCATCCTACAACAGAAAATGAATTTTGAACAATTATCGAAGGCCGGAAGGGCATTTCGGAAATCATGTCAAAGAGAAAGTAATGTTCCTACTGGTATGTAGTACAAATTTTGATTTATAATTGTTAAAAATATACCTAACCAACTTAAAGAATGTGTGTAATTTAAAAATTTTTATTTCATATTTATTTTATTAGATTTGATAAATAACGCAAGATTGAATGGAGATTTTCCACCGGCACCAGAACTAAAATGCTACTTCAAATGCCTATTTCAAGCCATGAAAATAGTGAGTATGAAACCACCTTCCTTTCGATCATTTTAAATATATTTGAAAAACAATGTTGCTTACTTTAATTACAATCAAGCATACAATAAATCAATAAAATGTTTTATTTTCAGATTAGGGATGACAAATTTTCAGAAGAAGCTATACATTCACAAATGGCTTTAATGCTTAACGACGATCTCTCAAAATCACTAGATGCAATGGCTGCACATTGCGTACCACAAAGTATGTATAAACATAATTTCCACTTTTTTCGGTTTTTTATTTGATATAGAATTGTGAAACTTATGTTTGAAAATAATCAAAAGTTACTGATCATGTACAATTTTTTTTGTTAGTAATTTCTTCAGAAATATGTGAGGCATCATATGAACTCACAGTATGTGGCTATAACTACAACACTTCGGCAAGTTTTAATATAGAACAAAATTTAATGGCTACCATTTTTTGGTGTAATTATTTTTGTATTATTATTGATTTTTTCTCAATTTTTTCAGCTTTATTTCTTCCCATGATGACTTATTCTATCAAATTCTATGTGAATTTGTTTCTCTATCATCGGAATTGTTCAAAAACAGGGTGAAAGGATGGAGGTACACAAAATCAATTGAGAGACTGCGCGTGATGACTAAAAATGCACATTAAAATGAAAAAAAAAAAAATGTTTATGTGGAATTTTTCTTTCAATGGAAACTGCTGCTAATCCTTTCAACTCCGAATTCTTCTCAACCTCTTCATAATGATCGTCAAATCGCACTTTTCTAGGTGCTACACTCTTTTATAATTTTGTGTTAATAAAAACTATTGTGATTATATATATTGTCTGTCTCTTTATTATAGACATTTGTTTGAAAAAGCTTAATATAGTAATGTGAAAAAACCGCTTTCGTGATTTTGATGTTTATTTATTAAAATAATTATACGGCATGGCTTTAGGTAATCATTTTTAAACTAAACGCCTGTAACATTCTTTGTGGACAAATAAAATTATTAATTGAATGAAAAAAAAAGTGTTGTATCACAAAACTTCATTAATTCCTATATATTATAAATATGGCAAGGTTTTCCCTGAAAAATAAGCCATGATTGATTAAAATTCAAGTATTTAAAAAAACATTGATATGAAGCGACAATAAGAAAAAATTCAATTGTTAAAACTACTAAAAAATAATTATTTTTCGTAAGTTTCAACTTTTTTTTCGTGAATACAATGTTTTTTTCTTTCATAAGACATGCCTGATAATATCATTTTAATTTTTTTTATCCTGTAGTGAAAAAGTAGGAACTATCTGTCGTTACGGAACATTCCGTAAGATCTTTTCACACCTTTTCCAACTTGTTCAGGGCTAACTGAACAACTACTGTAACCCGAAAAAATGATTTTGTAATCACACTAGTAAGGACTCTTAACTTTCAAGATTTTTCATCCGGCAGTGAAAAAATAGGAATTGTCTATCCACGGTGATCGTCTGAGGTCTTTAGGTTTGTCTCGACTGACGATAAATTGTGAGTAGGCTATTCTATTTTTTTTGACCCGTAGAATCCGAAAATGAAGGTCCCAAAATCGTAGCTGCTCCCCTTTCCAAGATATAGTCGAAAAATGTCATTTTTTATTATTTTAATTAAAATTGATGCATTAAAATGGAAAAATAAAGTTTACTGTGTAATTTTAACACAAACAGTAATCATTGTTATTACATAATAATATATTCAATGAATATTGTTTAGAAACTAGATAAATGTACGTGATTGCGAACGGGCATGTATTATAAATTATCTATCTGACTATCTTTTTTCTATATTATAAACTATTTTATACTCTGATATATTATAAACTATCAGTAATAATAATAATGATACGATCAAAGTTGTTGAAAGATATGTATCAAAGCGAGATTTTAGAATTGGTGACTGGACACAATAATGATAAAAAGAAATTGCCTGTTGTTTTTGCAAATACTGAAGAATTATTAAATAATGCAGTAGAAAAGCGTAATATTATCGGCGATTATCGTGTTAAAATTAAGCCTGATGGTGGGCAAGGCTTTTTTTAAATTTGCATGTCTGTGACAGCTAATGTATCAAAAGATCCTCCATTGTAAAAAAAAGTAGTTTATCACGAAACAAACTCCACAAATAACTGGACTAGTGTAACAAAATTAATAATAGTTTGTATTGGGCCAGAGATAAAAGAATAATATGCAAATATTAAAATTCTCTTTGATTTGATAAAAATCAATAATATTTCATTTAAATTTACGTCAGATTTCAACGTTTTATTATTGGTAAATGGTCAACGAACAGCGACAGCGACATTTCCGTGTCCTTATTGTTTTTTTAGTTTATTAATTACGGGAGACAAGAAAGAAGCGATTTATAATACTGATAGAGACAAGCATTATGAATTGAAAACATATGGAGATTGAAAAAAGGATAATCAGAAGTATGTTTCTTCAGGTCGTTAAACTAAATTCTCAAAATATTGTCACAGCACAATAAATGAGCCACTGTTTGTAGAGAAAGATAATATATGTGTACTAGAAAAATGCATCATACCCGAGCTGCATATTATACAAGGATTTGTCAATCACCTTTTTTGTGACGTTCTAGTACCGTTACTTGAATGAGAAAGAGCACCACACTGACCTATGAAACTGAAAGTAGTATCCAAAAATTATCATGGTGAAATATTTGAAGGAAATGCATGCAGAAAATTGCTGAAAGAACCCGATGAATTAGTAAATCCTAATATTTGTAAATATGTCGATCAGTTTGTTTTGATACCTTACGTAAGTGAGTTTAAGGCAATGAACAAAATAGTTGATTTCTGCTTTTCTACCAGAAAAATTGACAATATTAATCACCTAGACAATGTGCTTGAAGAACTAGCAAAGGCAGTAATGGCAACAGATATCTCGATCATATTGAAAGAACATGTTTTATTTGAGCATCTTAAAGATTTTTTTAACATTTTTCGAACATTCAGAAGGTTTAGGACTATGGTCAGAACAAGCTGCAGAATCGGCACACAGATAACTTTTACGATTTTGGGCGAAAAATAAATTTGATCAGTGATTCTTCTTACCCACAAAGACTGAAAGATGCTGTTGTAGAATTCTCCTCGTTTCATTTATAAAACACCGAATTATACAATTGTAATAAAAATGTTCACTATTTGTGACAGAATTACATAGTGTACTTTATTTTCCCATTTTATTACACCATTTTTAATAAAAAATCACATTTTTCGACTATATCTTGGAAAGAGGAGCAGGTGCGATTTTGGGACCTTCGTTTTCGGATTCTACGGGTCAAAAACAATAGAATAGCCCACTCAGAATTTTTCGTCAGTCAAGACAAACCTAAAGACCTCAGAGATCACCGTGTGTCATTACGGGACTTTCCCTAAGACCTTTCCACACCTTTTCCAACTCCAATCCAAAAAAGAGATTTTATAATCCAAATAGTAAGGATTCCTAACTTTTAAGATTTTTCACTCTGTAGTGAAAAAATAGGAACTGTATATCATGATGGAACATTCCGTATGAACTTTTCACACTTTTTTCAACTCGTTCAGTGCTAACTAAATAATTTCTTTTAGTAATCCAAAAAAGAGATTTTGTAATTCAAATAGTAAGGATTCTTAACTTTTACGATTTTTCAACCTGTAATAAAAAAATAGGAACTGTCTATCATTACGGGACTTTCCATAAGACCTTTTCACACGTTTTCCAAGTCGTTCAGCACTAACTGAACAACTACTTTAAGTAATCCGAAAGAGAGATTTTATAATCTACACTAGTAAGGAATCTTTACTTCTATGATTTTTAGCCTGTAATAAAAAAATAGGAACTGTATAGCATAACTGAAGTTTCCGTAAGACCTTTTCACACCTATTCCAAATCATACATGGCTAACGTTACGAAAAATTCCGTTATACTAGTCACTTCCATAAAAATATAATAACAGGAAAGCATCTGCGAATCTTAAAACGATATAACAGAATATAATCGATAGGGAGAATTTTTTATGAGCTCAAGCAGTTGGAAGAGCAGTGATTGAACAGTCGGAAGTGTATTCTGTAGAAGAGAGAGAGATTATCAGGTAAAATTAATTGAAGGGAAGAAACAGTTCAATTAT
>CAKNWT010319231.1:0-12711 GCA_932066315.1 Andricus coriarius
GTTACGCTGGTAGTCGGTAATAAACCGTCCCTCTCTCAAAGTGGGAAAGTTACCAGAAAAATTTTTTACAGTGCACGATATATCATACTGGGATTTCAAACAGGCAGAAAAGATCAACGAAGAAGTTATATCAACTTTTTCGACCATTCTCATATTACAAATGTAAAAGTTTTTCTAAATTCTCAGTATTATCCATATAATAATTTAAATTTAAACTCTGCACAAAATCAGTTTGCATTATTGTATGAGATGTATGCTAATTAAAAAACTTCATACTATGGAAAGCAGCATGAACCTTTGCTAAAGAAGCGTTTCTTCAAGGAAAATGCACCATTCATTGTAATTGTCTGCTAAAGAAAACAGACTCAATAATATACTACTTTAAAATAACAAAAGGAAGAATGTTTGATCAAGTAATTGAAATTATAGAAAAAATTTAACAAAAATGTTAAATTGTAGCTATCATAGATTGGAGAGGCCAGAATGTCAAGACAATTAATGATTATAAGATCACTTTTTAAAACGAACCTTCTTCACTATTTAAAATATTATAAATAGTTTTATTTCAATGCATAATAAAAAAATTCAGTAAGTTTTCTCCATCTGTCGAAGCTTGACAACAAAATGGGATGAAAGTCAAATTAATGTATCTAACTCGAGGTTAGACAGGTTAGGATTTCAAACAATGTATATATTTTTTATATGTCGAATACACACCAAAGTTTTGAAATAATAACTTTATCTAAAACCAGCTAAATGATAAATTCTATTTAAAAAAACTGATGACTACTTTTTGTTTATCTCCTCATAAACAGAACAGACAGATTAAAAATCTCTAAATATACAATTACATAAATTGACTTTTTTAAGAATTTCGGAAACTTAAAGTCTTCCATGTTTAGAAAATGCAGCTATTTAAGTGAAAACTTAACTAATATGAGTCAAAACTTCGAAAGGAAAATGTTCTATTTTCTGACACAGTAAACAACACACATACACAAAATGGCGATAAAGGCTGATCGGCCTACTAAACATTTTCATTACCGTAAAATAAATAGAAGTTTACATAATTTTTCCCTTGCGTATTTTTAGAAAGTGTGCAGAATGCAAACATCAATTTCCTTTTTTAATTATATTTTATTACACTATTCTTACTATAAAGTATACGAGACAGTTCGACCACTGATACGTATCCGAAGACTGGTACATTTACCCTACAATAAATTTTCAAATGTAAAACTTATACCACAGAATATCGGTTCTTGTTTCTTCTATTTCTACAGGATGACGCGGGTCTCCATTTTTGTAAACTTTTTTTCGATAAAAAACCAATTACGAGAGTTATGGCATTTCCAACATTCAAAAGAACAAACGAAAATGAAAATTTTAAGCCAAACAAAGCACGATATGAGAAAAAAGTGAAGAGAAGAAAAACGTTACTTTTTGAACAGCCTAAAAGATTATCATAACAAATTTTTGAATTTTATTGAGAAATCGAAAATTCAAATTTTGACCTCAATTACACGAGATACGGAGAAAATGTTAATAAACAAAATTATTAGTTTTAAAAATGATCGACAAACTTTCCATTGACCATTTTTTGATTGGATAAATCATTTTGGTTTTAATCGTAAACGATACTGTTAGAAACGAAAACTTACATTTTCTAACTAAAAGCAAAAATTTCTTACCATAGCAAAAAAAAATTTAATAATAAAAAATCTAACAATTCGAACCATTCCTTACTCCTCAATAGCACTGTATGATTAAAAGAACACCTCCTTTAAATCATAAAAACAAGACAATGGAAATATGTCTGTTTCAATACCAATGCATATTATGAATTGTAATAATATAAACTTATTGAAATGATATGCATTTTCAGGGTAGAATGTGTTCATTGAAGCCGAAGGAGCTTTAACAATAGAGAATTCACAATCACCAAATTACAGTTGTCGATATACTTTGACCTTTAATTTTAAAAGGACTGCCCTACGAAACTTCCTGCAGAATAGTATCTTAAATAACTGGTGCGACACTTGATGCACGGGAACCATCTAGGCTGAATTTGGAGTCAATTTTCGTTATCCTGGATACCAATACCTATGAAACTTTCTGTAGAATTTTATTATAATTATCAGGTGCGACACTTCCAGCACTAAGGTTGTCCTGTTACGAATAAGTGGTCACATATTATTCTCAGTGCAAAAATTATCCACAATTTTTCTCGATAATTATGTCGTTGTGGACCTGGTGCAACATCCGCAAGCTACCAGGTAAGACTTTTGTGATCAGCTTCCTGGTTTTCCGAATTTCAATACTCGCGGAGGCCATACATAGCTTCCATCCCAAGGCCACGTTTTAAGCTCGCACAAGTTGGGTAAATTTCTACAGAGGGTTCCTAGAAATCGAGATGAAGATCCCAGATGATCGCCATCTGAGAAACGTTTGCTTCCTGAAAAAAATGAATTCCCCGATGTAGACGAAGGGAAACACCTGGACTTGGGGACTGTCTTTTTTCTTCATTTATTGGGGTAGGGAGTCCTTCCAGATCACATTCCCCCTCAAAAGTGGTGTAGAAGACACCTGGATATTAGCTCCATTTCCCGGTTCAACCTCGGGTATGTACTAACTGGTCCAAATAATGCTGGACATGGGGCTGAGGTCCTTTCACGTGTTTTTGGTACTTTTGTAATTTTGCAGCATTCGTGTGGGAATTTTATAGAATCATTCTACTTAAACTGAAAAGTAGCCACAAAGAAATGTATCCCTGAGGGTGTAAGTGACTAGGTGAAAAGCAACCAAGATAAATCTGAAAGTTGCATAATTAGACTCTTGAAAGCTTAAATTGGACTCACTGAAACTTTAGTCTTGCAGATACAGTTTGTTTTTTATAGTTTTATTTGCTTGATTGCAAAATTTAGCAACTAGCTGACTTTGGTAATCTCTTCACAATTTCTATCGTAATTGGTTCATCGGGATAAGCTAAGAGATCCAACTTTTGTCTTATGTTTATGATGGGTTGGATGTGTTTCTTTTTTAAAATATATTTAAGAATAATTCTCGCCACAACTGTCTTCATTTCCATCATGGCATATGTAGATCCTAAAAAAGGACATAGAAGAATTTTTGATCAGTAAAATATTAGCCTTATTTAAAAAGTATATTTTTGACCTTAATTTGATTAAAATATCAACCTATACACTTTCTTGGTCCACTACCAAATGGCATATAACAGTTTGGATTCCGTTTCGCGACTTCTTCTGGAAGAAATCTATCAGGATCAAATTTCAGGGGATCAGGCCAGTATTTTTCGTCGCGCTGAATCTTTGCTATAAAGCACAAAGCCGTGGTACCTTTCGGCAATGTGTAGTCACCTGAAAATAAAATTTTCGTTTCGATTAATAATTAGATATTCATTAAAAAAAAAGTCTCGAAAAAATGAAATGATAACCAACCTATTTCAAGATCTTCTTCCACTTGTCGTAAAACCAATGCTACGGGGGGAAATAGTCTCATTGATTCTTGAATCACTCTTTCCGTATATTTCATTTTTTTTAAGTCTTCACTCGTAATAGAAACATTTCCTGGAATTACCTCACCATAAATATGCTTCAACTCCTGATGTAATTTTTCCTAAACACAATCAGTTATCAATCAATATTTACAATGCTTAAGTTCTCGATTGCACAAATTTCCGAATGTTGAATGCCTCAATTTAAATAGATTGATTTTGATAGTTTGAATGTTCAATTTAAAACGGGTTAGTTAAATTCTTTTAAATATTTTTTTTCCATTTTGAATTAAAAAAGAACTACAAACTTGTTTTAGTTACCCGAGGAAAGTTTTTTCTAATAAGTTTTATTATTGGTTTTATTTTTAAAAAGTATCCTTCTTGCATATTTTGCAAAAAAATGTAGTATTGCTGATTTGCTGGCACGCCGGAATCAGTCACAAAGTTATTTGAATATGTTTTTTGATACAAGTAAGGGGTCATTCCAAAAATTACGTAAGTTCTTTTTCTGAAGTCTCCAGCTTCCGTCCCCCTTGATTTCTAATATATTCACATTGAATGAATATACCATATTGATATGAATTGACATAAATTGATATGAATTGATATGAATATATATATTCATATAATTATATTTTAAAAGTATGAAAAATGAGCTACAATGTTTGTTTAAACTATTATTATGTAGCCTATAAATGATTCAAATTTCTATTTATTTATCACGGGCTTGACAGTATTCTTTTTGGATGAAAATTGGTCTTTTAGACTTGAAAATTCTACAACCGAAAAGGGTTTATGTAAGCAAAGCGCCTACTCTACCGCAACCAGAACAAGCTCTGGCTGAACTGGATAACGACCTCGTTGAGATGCAGCGAGAGCCTTGGCAGATACAAATCGTAAAACAAAACGAGCGGCATCAACTGCTGACCATCAGGCAGCATATTGTTGACGCATATTGAGCGGAGGGCCAGGTGGATCAGACAAAATGAACAGTTTCTCTGACCCATCTAAACTCTTACGGGATCCTCCAGTTACTGTCGACCACCCGTCCAAACCAGAGGAGGTCTAAGCATTTTGGAGAGAAGTCTACAAAGTTCAGCATCCACTGAAAGAAGACTTAGAGAACATAAATAGCTTTGAGGAGCTGTGCAGCGCCCTCATAACACCTGAGGCGAAATGCCTGTCTAGCACTACCAAGGATGTGAAAAATGTATTCAGAGGCATGAAGAGCTATTCGTCTCCGGGATTAGATGGAATCAAAATCTTCTAGTGGAAGAAGTTTCCTACAACCCACCTGCATCTGACCCGTGTTTTTACCTCATATCTAGAGTCAGAAGTGCCTAAGATGAGCAACTTAGCTGACCCTAAGAATTACAGGCTAATAAATTATCTGAAAACACTGTATAAGATCTTCACAGCCATCCTAAATGATAGGATTATTCGGACAATCGGATATTTGTGGCGAGAGATGTATGGGCAATGCGGCTTAAGGAAAGGCGTAGCAGGATGTCGGGAGAACTTGCTCATCGATAGATATATCTACTAAGACGCAACATCCTATCAGTGCTACCTATCGATGGTGTGGATAGACTACACGAAAGGGGCAATTCATATATTACGTAAGACATTTTTTCGTAACGGCATGGATGGGACACCCAGATAGTATGTGTTCTAGGTACTCTGCGTGTGCATAACACGCTCTGCACCTATCGCTGGAAACTTCTTGACATAAAGTACGGTCACGGTATACTAAGGTGAAAATGACACCGTCCTGGCATGCGAAAATAAAACCTTCTGTACCTGAATTAGGCCCTGATGATCTGAGAAAAGCAAAAATTTGCTCCTTCGACAAGGACTGTTTTTCTACATTCCTCTGAACATTTTCGTGCATTTTCTTGTCTCACTTCTGATGATAAACTTCAGGCGAAGGGTCTCAGCCGGCTGCTCCGCGGCTTTTCCATTTGCAATGATGTAAGCAGTACTTGAACGGCGTGAGATGTATGATCGTGGAACAGACGAATTGATATGCAAGCACTTATCCATATGCATGATCTTATGTATGGTTATATCAAGGGCCGGCAGCTCGTTCTTCATACAGTGAACCACCCCAGACGAGTAGAGTAGGACGGGGAGGACAAGCACGTTATTCGCAGATACCTTGTTCAGCTCCGACAGCTTTGAAGACCAAATCTGCCGCAGAAGATGCTTATATCTGCTTCGGAGGGACTCTTTAAGTGATGTTACGTCCTGAATGCCGCTTATAGGCACGCACGCCCAGGTATGTATAGTTCTCTCCAGTGTTGAGATGTCTAATAATACATATATCCCCAAGCTCAGGGTCCTTGGGAACGCGAACAATCTTTCTTTTCTTCAGATGAATTTAAGCACATTTATGGAATCCAAAATCTATCCCCATCTCTTCTGTGTACTTTTGGACGATATTTATAGCAATTTTAATTTTGTTTATACCAGGGGCGTAGATCTTCATGTCATCCATATAAAATACATGAGTGACCTTCTGCTCGTGATAGTGAGTGTCGCCACAGAGGACGTCCAGATGAGATAGTAAATCTAGTTTTCCAAAGGGGAAATAATCGCTATATGCATCTCACTATGTGTGGATGCACACTCAAGCTTTCCAACAGACAGATGATAAGTCTATGAGATTTTGAATTGAAAGCTTTCCTTTCGAAATTAGGTTCTCTCTACATCCTGCTACACCTGTTTTGAAGACATGTTGTTCATACATCTCTCGCCACACAGGTTTAATTCTTCGGAAAATCCTCTATTCAGGATATCTGCAAATATCTTATACAGTGTGTTCAAACAATTAATTGGCCTGTAATTCTCTGGGTTGGACAAGCTGCATTTTTTCGGTAAGAGTATAGTGTGTCCTAATATTAGGCACTTCGGAATGTTCGTTTCCGACTTTAAATATAAGGTGAGTATGTGGGCCTGATGATGGTGTGTAGAAGTAAACTTCTTCGACCAGAAGTTCTTGATACCATCATCCAGTGTTTTTGGGATCTTATATACCTCTCTCCAAAAAGTCTCTACCTCGTTGGGCTTGGGTGGATTTTTTACAAAAACAGGGTGATCATTGAAGAGGCGAGATGAGTCAGCGCAAAACTATTGGTTTTCCTCTGATCCAGCTCTCCCTTTTATGTATTCTCCTCCTCGCTTCAGAAAACACCAGTATTTTTGAACAATGTGCTGCTTGATTGTGAGCAGCTTTGACTTGTTCAATGTATGATTGAAGATCCTTAGTTCCTGAGCGAACTTTCGAACCCTTTTCCTGAACGGCCTAACAGATGTTATGTAGTCAATCACACACTGAATACTGGACGCATTTTGTGTTGCCCATTCAATCTTCTTGCTCAGTTGATACAAGCGTCTTTTGGTCTTTTGATCCATCGTCGGTTTTAGCCTTCGACTTGAATCAGCCAATGCTCTCGCAGCACCATACAGTGAACCATTTATTGTCCAGAGTTAGGACTTCTTTGTGATATCCTCACGAAGGGAGGCATCTATTTCAGCCAAATCTTGGGGCTTATGAGGAACCTGTATGTCAATATTCCTCCTTGTCCTGAAATCGCTATTATCTCTCAGAAAGTGTCTGCTTTCCGCCGTTGGTCTTAATGTCGCTTCCTCATCTTCGTCTGTAGCTTGTTCAAGCAGAGTTTGCAGAAGCGCTCCGCGTACATATCCATTTTTCAAGAGGTAGGTGTGTTGATTTCGCAAAGACTGATGCGAAACGTGCTAAAGCTCTGGATGTTTCTGACACCACAGAATGTGCATACGCGCCATAAAACCTCCGCCAACAGGGATAATGCTGGCATCGTAGCAGTCTAGCACGTCATCATTAAGTTGATTCGTCCACTCAATGTGGACCTTTCGCCAGTTCGTCGTCGTGTTTCCATTTAAATTGTTATTTGCGTCACCCCAAACTCTAGGGTGATCAGCACAGTTTGCAGACCGATTGTCGGGTGCTCTGCGCGTTCGATCGTTTTAAACAACATATACAACTTTTTTGTAGTTTGATGGTGTTATTGTTTTTCCCACAGCAGCTAGGGCAAGGGTGTGTCCGTCCTTGTAGAGCCCTACATACAGGGATCAGGCTGGATACTCTGAGATTCGGCACGGTTGTTGCGCCTTCGCTTAGGGGTGATTCCTTCGGGTTCATACCTGGACAATTTCCCGCGACTTCTTATTAATATTTGTAACCATATTCAGCAGAAACCCTTGGTACAGGGATCCTCTATCCGCAACCCGAGGTCGCGTTTGCTTGGTTTGTCATGGGCCCTTAGGTTCGATTCTAAAGGAATCGAAACCGAATGGTATACAGGGTGTCCTAGACTCAAGCGTTCTGACTTATATAGCTGTATAAAAATAAAAAAATAAAACAAAATTTCCTTTTTTAAAAATCAGTTGAAGTTTTAGTTTTTGAGTTAAAGAATATTTAAGCTGGAACAATCAGGAGCGCCGTATAAACAGTGATATGTGCGTGAACGGGAGTCCAACGTAGTGTTCTCCCGTCGCTATCCCCACTTTTGCGCTTGCTTCGATATTATTGCGTTCGAATCCCGCTGACGCACACGCGACTGCTTATATGGCGCTCCTGATTGAACCAGCTTGAATATTTTATGACTCAAAAAGTAAAACTTAGACTGAGTTTTGAAAAAGGAATTTTCTATTTTATTTTTTTATTTCTATCCAGCTATATAAGTCCGAACACTTGAGTATGGGACACTCTGCATAGTTAAAAATTTGTCATAAGGAGAACCGCAGGATCTCGCTGGGAGCAGGTGCTAAGCTAAAAAATTGCACCCGCTCCCAGCGAAATCGCCGAAAAATTTCAGCCGTAACCACGTCTCACGATCATGAGATAGGTGGTTACAGTCTGCGACGAACTCAATACGATGACCCGGAAAAAGTCTTGTGCACCCGGAGGACACGGAGCGACCCAAGGGCGACCGCCTTCTGCATTTTCTCTCAAGTGTCTCAGCATTTTTTTGACATGCAGGGATGCTTTTCAGGCTATTACCCAGTAAAACCTTGGCACCTCCAAGAGCGCTGATGATCAAGACGATTAGCTTAACAGAATATTCCGGGCATAACCGTCGCAAATACCTCACTTTCTTTTCATTGTCCTTGGCTATGAAATTTTTGTCAGCTGGTGCCGAAAATTCGATGATGAACATGGTTCGTTTTTTGAAGTCAAGAAGAATTATGTCAGGCTTTGAGTGCCCAACAGAAACAATTGTCGAGAATATAAAGTTCCAGTATATGCGGCACTTCACATTTTCGACAATTGACTCTATTTCCCAAGGAGCGTTTAGCGGAGCGCTATACTGGATGATGCCGTAAGAGTGACCGTGATGGTAATAAAGCACTCTTGGTGTATGACACGCTCTGCAGCTATCATCGGGAATGTATTGGCTCAAAATGTGGCGACGGTATGCTAGAGTGGAAATGACACTGTCTTGTCATATCAAAATGAAACCCTCCGTGCCCGACTTCAATCCGGGTGATATAAGGAAAGTAAACCTTAGCTTATGCAATATCGACAAATCCTCTACATTTTTGTGGAAGTTGCCGTGCATCTTCTTTTTAAAGAGCTGTATGCAGAAGTTTTTTTCTTGAACTTTCTTAATCCGGGCCTTCAGGAGTGAGTATTCGAGATGGATGAGATTTTATGCATTTTGCTCACCCCTGACGTTGAGGTCAAGCCAGAGTGTTTCAGCAGCCTCCTCTGCTGCTTTCTACAGATACGTCCCCTTGCCCACTTCTTCGTGTTTCCTGACCATTTTAAGAAGAGGGTCTTGTCCGTTTGCGACTACATGTGCTGCGCCCAGAATAATCCTGTTGTGAAGATATTCAAGATTCAGTATTTCAACACCACGTTGACGGCGTGATGTGTAGGTAAAGTCGCGGAAAACAAGATTTAAGGTGCATGCTTTTGTTTATGTGCATAACCTTACGGGGCCCGATATCGAGGGATCTGAGCTCGTCCTTTGTCCATGGATACTCCAAATGAATAGAGTACTACCGGGACGGCAAGCATGTCCGTCGCAGATGCTTTGTTGCTCGCCGACAGTTCGAAAGACCAAATCCGTCGAATAAGATGTTTGTATCTGCATCGGAGAGTATCCTTTATAGATGTCACGTCCTGAATGCGGCTCTGTGGCACGCCCAGGTATGTATTGGTTTCTCCAGCACCAATGTGTCGTATAGCGCTTCTGTCGACGAGCTCAGGGTGTTTCGGAATGCTATTAAGTTATCCTTTCTCCAAATCAACCTTGGCGCATATTTCTAACCTGAATTCCATTTCAATCTGTTGAGTGTACTCTTTGACAATGTCTAGAGCTAGATGTAGTTTCTCTTGATTTTTAGCCTAGATCTTAAGATAATCCATGTAGAATACATGAATTGTGAAGTGCGAGAGGTATTGGCAATAATGTGAGGCAAAAGAGGAGAGGGCTCATGGTATATATATAGATAAATATATCATTTTTTTCCATTGTTGACTAACTATTACTGTTTTGTTAAAGATTCGTATTTTTTGTTCAGTTTACCTATCTTTAATTTTATATGAAATTCCTAGTTGGTAAATGGTTCAACATTTCAGAAAAAAACCTCATGTAATTTATGCAAGACCCCTAATCCATTGGAAAGTAGGCACTTTGCATTTTATAATTGCACAACTTTATAACTGCAGTAGGGAGATATTTATAATTATGATACTTGTTAACATTAGAAATGTTTTAGTTCGCGAAAATTTCAGTTCAAAATTGATTACCTTACCTGTACTTCAGGATATGATGCCAACATCAACATTATATACTGAACACTAACTGAGACAGTGTCATACGCCTATAATTGGACATAAATTTTATATGGCAATAAATAAATATTTTTTGCATTGTTTTAGGAATTAGAAGTTTACTTAAGAAATTACTAAGTATAATTACCGCTACTATCATTAAGTTTACTTCGTCACAAATGTCTTGTTCAGAGAATTTCTGTTTATCTGATAGGTCTAAGAGTATATCCAAAAATCCCTTTCTTTGATGCACAATTTCATCTGAAAATTCAACCATTAATTAATCATATATCGACGCCTTCATTTCATACCGCTCCACGTTGCCTTTAGGCAACGTAGAACGGTATGCAATAAGCGCGTCGATAATATTATTTATGAATCCTATACTCGTAGGTATTTTTATAATATCATTATATTATTACCTTTTTCAACATCATCGGGTTTTTCCAATATAATTTTTTTCTTTTCAATAACCTAAAAAAGTGTAAAAAAGTGTTGTATTTCGATACGTAATTAGTTAAATTCAATTTAAAAACGTAGATTATATTGTGCATTGCTTACAGAATGTGCTGTAGTGTACATCCAGGTAATGCATTTGTAAAAATCCTTTGACATGTCGGTTAAATTGAAAATTATGTCTGGATGTAACCAAGGTTTGTAGATTCGCGCCATTATCAGTTCCATGGTTCTGTTAATAGTTTAACATAATAAAATAAAAGTGCAACACTTATCCGATTCATACCTTAGGGTCCGTCTATAAACTACGTTACCAAATTTGGGCTATCCCCCCCCTTGAATTTCACAGCAGTTCACTCCCGAGCTGATGCATTTCTGAATTGATACCAAAATAGTACACTGTAAAAAAAGTGGTTGAAAATTGCATGTAGGTTTGTAAACGTTTTACTATGATTCATGCGTTAATTCTACAAGTTTATTGTGAACTTGCAACGATTAACAGTGCAATTTCACAATATTTGTATCAATTTTACCGTAAAAGTGTAATATTACCACAGGAATCAGTGGACATAAAAATACCAGTGATTAACGTGGTAAATTTCAATCATATTGTAATCGATATTATCGTGCAATTTTACCAGGTTTCTTTAAAATACCAAAATATACTGTAATCCAATTTCCATGGAAAGTGTAAAAAAGCAGACCGATGGAAATTTTACCAGAATTTTTTAATTCCACTGTTGACCGCTGATGGCGCGCTGATGACGCTGCAGAGGAAAATAAATTGCTGGCGGGCGGCTGTTATACGACAACAACGCGTTAGCGTGTTTTATGTATAGAATGTAATATATTTAAGTTCTTAATCCGTTTCCTCAATACATGAAGTTAGGATAAATTCATATTGCTATAATTATACATGTTCTGATGCGCGGTGCTATAGCCATGAGTTATAATATTATGTCAATTTTGAGGTTATGCCATTTTACATTGACAGTTGAATTTTACAAGAGGAACATAATACACAGTCTGAAAGTGATGTTGCGGGAATTTTCCTGTCTGCATGTGATTTTAAAGTATCACATTAATTTTCAACTATTGTAGTGAAATTACCACGTTAATCACTGGTATTTTTATGTCCACTGATTAATGCGGTATTTTTCAACCAATTTTTTTTACAGTGTATGGTTCAAAAAAGTTATTCAGTTGCGAAAAAGAGAACGTGGAACTTTACAATATCGAAGTGAGAGGAACCTAAAATTGGAACGTGACGAAAAGTTCTTGAACCAAGATTCGTGGTCAGCACAAAAAATGCATTCGGAAGCACCAGGTGCCATCTTTTTCGCATCAAAAAAATTAAAATTTGCAGGGCAGTGATATTACAAGTTATAACATAAAGAGAAGAATTTCGAACTAATAATATAATAGACTTTTCAAACAAAAAAATTACCTTTAAACAAAAAATAGTTAGATTTTCTCATTGGATTTTATCATTTTAGTTCGCATTTACGTGAAAAAACGAAAAAAGGGGGTTGGACAAATTAATTATCTCATACCTCTTTACACATTCAGTATAATGTGTGTACATTTTTGAGTCGGAAGTTTCCGATATGCCCATATTACTTTCTAAAAGCATAATAAAATAATTATAATACATAAAAAATATGCAACAAATGCGCATCAAGGAAATATAATTATTTACCATTTATCTTAAGTTCTCTTACCTAAAGCAACGTTTAAAGAAAAAGATACCAAATAGGGGCCAACTTTAAATTCACCTGCACCAAGTTCTTTTTCCATTTTTTCTACCATTGATTTTGCATGTTCATCAAAAATATTCAAAAATGTTCGTAGAGTTTGAAGATTAAAAGCAGGTTCAATTAATTTACGATGAGCACGCCATATTGAAACTAATGGGTAC
>CAKNWT010319234.1:0-16160 GCA_932066315.1 Andricus coriarius
GTTGCAAATTCGGTTTTTCCTTTTGGTTATACATACATTTTTTAACTGAAAATTTAAATATTATATTTTTAATCGAAAATTTAACAACTTGGTTGAAAGTTCAATCTCATTTGTTAAAAATTCATTTTATTGGTTGAAAAGTCAACTATTTTCTTGAAAATTCGTTCTTTTTTTATTGAAATTTTTGTTTGAATGAATATATAACTATTATATCATTTCATGAAAATTTATGTATTTTGTAGTGAACTCGTCTTTTTTGGACTAAAATTTATCTTCTTCATTAAACATTTAACTGCTTTGTTGAAGGTTAAACTACTTTGTTTAAAATTCATTTTATTAATTGAAAATTCATTCTATTATTAGTTGAAAATTTATCGTTTTTAGTTAAATATTCAAAATTTGTTTGAAAATTGATATATTTTGTGTTGTCTGTTTGTTTTTTTGTAAAAACTTAAATCTTCTTGAATGATAATTAAACCTCTTTGTTCAAATTTGAAGCTCTTTGTTTAAAACTCATTTCATTAGTTGAAGATCCACCTCTGTGGTGGACATTTTTTATTATGGATTCGTTTTTTTTAGTCGAAGATTATTTTTTCAAATGCAAATATAAGTATTCCATCTTTACTTAAAAATTGATAGTTTTTAGTTTAAAATTCAACTGTTTTATTGAAAATTTGTCTTTTGTGGTTAAAAATTCTATTATTTTTGGTTTAAAAAGTCAACAATTTGATTGACTTTTTTTTCTCTATGGACTAAAAAATCTTTCCTGATTGAAAATTCAACTCTTTTGTTGAGCATTCATCTTTTTAGTTAAAGTCGAATTAATCTTTTTGATCGAAAATTCAACTGCATGGTTGAAAGTTGAACTTCTTTGTTAAAAAATATTGTTTTGTTCTTGAAAATTCAACTATTTTGTTAAAAATTCAATATATTTTGACGTGAAATCTAAAGCGTTTCATATATTGAATTCAAAATGGTACCTTTACATTAATTGTTTTTAAAACAATTTATTCCTCTATTATTTCTCTATTTTCATGTAAAATCTCCCTATTTCCCCTATTTTAACAGCTAGCGTTTTGAGCATTTATCGAATGAAATCAAAAAGAGGAGGACTGAAAATAGTTTTTAAAATAGCGTGACATAGTTTTTGAATATCTCCTATAGTAACTCTTAATTTTGGTATCGAAATCTGAAATTAAATTAATTTTCTAATTGTTTGCAGCTTAGGTATATTCCGTTAGCACTGTAAACTCAGTATGAACATAGTATCAAATAATGGAACTATATGCAAAATGTTGAAGGGATAAACAGAGCTGGTTTATTCTCTCGAAAATATGATACCTGCAGAGGAAGTCTTGTCTGGTATTAATTAATCCATATCAATTAACAGAAGAGCATGGTACATTCTTGTAGAACATTCACATAATAGCTTTTGCTCATAAGCTTGTTCCTGACATGTGGATTTTAGGTATACTATCGCATATTCTATTGTAATTTGCACTGAGAAAGACCAATCATAATTAGAACTGTTTTCATAATTTTATTCATACTTGTATTTACACTTTATTATTCCTAGATATCTCTCACGATAAGAATTGCATAATAATTATGAGAATTTTAAGTCTCAGAAACTTGAACTACTTTTCGAAATTGACCGCTTTTAATAATATTTCCATTAATTATTGATATTGTTTTGGGTTTCGAAAAAAAGTAACTTTAAATAAAGTGAATCTCTTTTACATGCTCGGTAATCGAATTGCGTTATAACTACGTGGCGAACCGCGAACGGCTTACCACACGTTTCGAAGCACGTTGTTGGTTGTAAATCCCATGATGGAATGAGCCTATTCGCGGTAGCAAATGCTGGAATTTATATAACAGTTTGCAAAATTGGATGCAACAGTAAAGACTCAAAGTGATTTTCTTCTGATCAATTTTCTTCTTACCCATGTTATAACCAGATTTATTTTTATTTTGCAAAATTCGTTTGCGTACATTTAGTTTTTATATCGGCATTTTATACCGCTTCTAGATTCATTTATTATTATGTAAATGCCAACCATAAACAGATAACCATGCAATAACCATTCTAGTCTTTCAGAGGAATGCCTCGTCGATGGGCATCAACTTCGCTAAATCATGACATCATTAAAGAAAAAAAAACGAAAGCAAAACAAAAACTAACATAAAGGTACAACATCGTCATGTTGACGTTCATGCTTTTTCATGGCCGCCCATCCGACAGTCATCATTCCACGGAATTTCATTATTCGTGTTAACCACTTCTTTTCAATTCTTCTATGGCACGTGTTTTATCGAAGTTTAGGTTACGGAGAACGAACTATCGAATTTATTTTTTCTATTTAAAAATGTAGGCTATATTTTCTTTTGGAATCTTTTAAATGGTTCAAGTTCTATTAATTAATGAGATGCTGTTATTTAAGTTTCAGGACGTACTGAAGTAACTTGACGGAGTAACGAGGGGATTATTCTTGAAAGCCAGAAAACGGACGAATAATTAAAAGGATTACCGTGCTGAATCACTATAAGAACCTTTCTCATTATATATCAAAATTCGATGTTAATCTGGTAGCTAACTCTGTTCACAGATTTACACCTCAGCTTTAAATAAATCATAAGTACAAAGAGAAGGAATTGAAATTAATTGAGAGCTAATTGCAACTAATTTAGAAAGAATGATTGAATTTTTGAAAAACGGAAATGGCATGTTCTGTCAAAAGCACAAAACTACTTGATTATTTCAAATACATACTTCCGATTCAATAAGTCAACAAAGAAAGAAATAAGGACGATCTCACTATATCTTCAGATACATCATTTATAATCCAGGTGTATATCTTATCGAAAGATCGTCGATCACATTTACCAAGGCAATCTCTCTCAAATAAAAGCAGATGTCGGATCAAGGTGTACGGAAGGAATGTACACAGTGTCGAGAAGACGGTAGTCTCTAGACGCGTTCTAGAGATTCGTTATTAAAGCTCAAGCATTTCACGCCGAATTCCTTATTAAATAACTTGGGCAAAGCTTTAAGAGAGTTTATAAATGCCAAGAATGTGAGTTAAAATATTCAAGAGGGAATGAAAATCTTAATTTTAGTACTCGCAACGTTATCATCTCTTAGGAAACATTAAGGATTGAAAGCAGGAGCTATTGTTGAATAAATATTGTTGATAGTTCGATTAATAATGAATTTTAAATAAATTATTGTTTGTGAATTTGCAGATGGTATTGTAGTGATCTCTTGAATATTTAAGGAGCAAGAAGTTCAAATCTCTTTAATTATTAACCATGATCATTATAGCAATTAGCATCCTAAGTAGACTGCAGACTTAACCTAGTTCGCTCTGGATGAATAAAACAGACAATTATCAGAACTTTTTGTAACTAGCCGTCTTAATTATAGCATCAGTCTAGTACGTATATGAGGGTTGTTCTACTAAAGACGGTTAACCGTTGATGAGTTCGGAATATTATGCCAATGAGAAGATGATCCTGACCAGAGAAGCACAGGACCTCCCGTCGAGCAACATCCTACCTCCTGCCAGTTCTTTGTCCTTGTTTAGATTACTCATCCAAAATCGTGCCTCCAGCTCGATCTTAACTTTAAAAAAAAATAATAAAAAAGCAAAAGACCAAAAATGACTTTCACAATGCACAAGATCAGTGGCGTATTAATCTTCAGTGCAAAAACTGCTTGCAGCAGTTCAAAACTGATAGACGAAGTAAACGAAGACCGTAAAATTGGACAGCAATGAAAGACGTTTTTTATGATAATATGAGAATATACTTTTCTAGGTCAATAATTTTCAACATTTTTAGAATGTCAGCAATAAATCAAGTAGTAAGACTATAAAATATGAGGCAAGATCGCCTAATTAATTACCTGAAAAATCTCTGCAATTCTCAAGCAAAAAGAGCTGACGTAATTTGACAAAGATTCAAGAGTGATGTATCAAATTTATCTCCTGTTCATCATGAAACCCTAAATCTAGCAACACACGAGTTTACCAAGCCTAGAAAATATATTCCTGATAATTTCATGAAGGAATCCCTGCATTAATTACAAAGAGTAATGGCCTGTGTCGAATGATGCGGATGACGAATACTAATCTAACATTTGAGGAACGGAGCCGTATAATCTTTTGTAAGTGACTCAGTGAAAATATAGAAAATTTGTCTCCCAACCAAACAGCAAAGCATCTTGTCGATGTCTGGCGCTTTTTTTCTTTTCCTACCTCTCGAAAAAAACAGGGATGAAAGATAATGCACACGGAGTAAAAGAGAAGGGATGATTGGGGTGAAACTGACGTATAATTTTTGACCAATTAGAGCCAAAGGCAGATAGGGCCAAAGGCGTCCAGTTCTCAACTTGGCCGGGGGGCGCCCTATGCCTCGATTACCTTTTGACATATGGTACGACTGGCAAATTGCTACTTTAACCTTTCGTTTTAGCTCGAGTTTAACACGTCGAATCGTACAGATAATATGCAATAATAATATTTTACGTATTATATTTTCATACAGAAAACTTTGGGAAATACAACAAATCTGAATTATTTAAATATAAAATAATTTTACTCTTTAAAAAAGGTTTTAAATAAAAAATTATCCTTTCTAATAACGTGAGCAGTCCTGAAAACAACACACCAGTGTGTAATACTGATACGAAATATTTAGTTGGATAATTTATTGAACTCGCT
This sequence comes from Andricus coriarius, assembly GCA_932066315.1. Taxonomy (NCBI): domain Eukaryota; kingdom Metazoa; phylum Arthropoda; class Insecta; order Hymenoptera; family Cynipidae; genus Andricus; species Andricus coriarius. Next base: position 4,725 of record CAKNWT010319234.1, read on the forward strand.
GACGTATAAAACTAAACGCTGCTCAGAGAGCTACAATTTCCGTGAAATATGTGAATCAGTCAGACGTCCGACCTACATCACCAGAGCACAGATTGGGCAGAGGATTTCCCCTCGAGAAACTGATTCCTCAACCCAACGTGATTGCCGAATGTCACACAACCCTCCCAACGTGAGAGGATTAACGAGCTTTCGCTGACCTTATAGTTATAGTTTATGAAATACTATTCATGAATGGTTATGCCACGTTGCGTAACCTTATTGTGTTGGTCTTATTAGTGATGGGGCCCGTGAGAAAAAATGTCATGAATACAACTGACAAATGTCAGTCGTTAACTATTAGCAAAGTCAGTAGTGTAATGGATTAATTAATAACGATTTGTTTGAAGAGGCAAGACACTGCTTAAAATTAATATCATTCATGGCCCAATTGACACGTGTTAGGAACTTTTTTCCGAAGAGATGATTAATAGTAAGTTACAAATGCTTACTAACGACATAAAATATTGTAATCAATCTTTATTGCTCACTATATTCCAACGGCCATACCACGCTGGAAGCACCAGTTCCCGTTAGATCACTGAAGTTAAGCAGTGTTGGGCGCGGTTAGTATTTGGATGGGTGACCGTCTGATACTACTGCGTTGCTGTTGGCGGTCGTGGGTGTGGTGAGCCCATTTACTTACAAATCCACCTAAAAAACACTATCCGAATCGGGTAGTGTCACGCTTACCCCTAGAGGCTCGCCGAAAGGGAAATAGCTTAATGATATACATACATATAGTGTCAATTTGTTAGTAATGCTATTTCAATTTATATAAATTTATTTTGCTCATTAAAATACTTTCCAGTTTCCTTTGTTGTGATGTCATAATTCTTTAAACGAGCTTGTTTGAATGTCACACGACACTCCTAAACGAGAAAGGATTTATGAGGTTTCTTTAGCCACAAAGTTGCTGGTGAAATTCTCGAATAATTATGTTACGCAACTTTGCTGAGGTGATATAAAGTAATCTATTTTATAAGTAATACTATATTACAGAATAAACATCAGCACATTATAAAAAACATGTGAAAAAATTCCTTATATCTATATTCAAATCATAACGTTTCATCTAGAAGATATCTTTAAAACAATCAGGGATTATTGATTAATGAGTAATGATACCTTAAACTGTTTTGCATAAAGGTACTTAACACCTAGATGCGTCCGGATGAAACGCTAAGTAAAAAAGTTAGAAAAAACCCTACCTGCCCTTGCGATAGGATCAATCTAAAATCAATAGGGTTTTTTCGTTTGCACTACCCGCAGGGACCATCTGCAATATTGCAAGTCACTTTCCGGTTGTTTTTCCAACTAGAACTAATTATCAAAACAGTCACGGACCGGGTGGTTCTCGTAATAACGAATAATTCGTTGAAAACGCTGACAGGTTGGAGACACCTAGGTGCAACAAGCAACCTTTTTAGTCAGCTTTAAAAAAAATCTTCTATTGTAAAACTCTCTACTAGATACCAGAAAATGAATAACAGGAACAAAAATAGTTTTCTGTTAAGGAAAAGAAGCGATGTATTATCGAATCGTCAAGCTTGAATGCGTATCGAATTACAATGTGGTCAGTAGCTACTTCGAATCTTAAATTCATTAGATGATTATTTGGAAAATTTATGCTTGATAATTTCGACCGCTGATAATTTAACTAAGGTTTTAAGTGAGAAAAAATTATTTCTGATTAAACCCTCTATTTTTAAAACTATTTAAACAAACAGATTCTAAAGTCTAGAATCCACATTTAGTAATCTATTGAATGCATCTTTTGATTGTTCACGAAATGGATTGTCAATTTAAAAAATGCTACTTTTTGCAGACCCTAGTCACGCATACATATGTATGCTGAGTCGGTAAACCGAGCGAATTTCCGAATTCATTGAATCCATCGTGTACACAGTTACTATTGACTCGTTCTCGTTCGAATGCACATTTTTTATGACGCACCAATGGAATGTACGCAAACAGAAAAAAAGCACCCCCGGCATGACGCATGTGTTTCACTTCTTTTTTCCAGTTCGAACAGGAAAGACCTTTCCTCCGCTCTTTATTCGGGGGTAATCCAATTTTACGGAATGCAGTATGGGTAATTGGCTGGACGACACAGGGACGATAGGTTTTACCCTACAAAAATGTGTCTATAAAAAATACACAGCTGCTTACGAATGATCCTATTCCCGATTTTCCATACCAGTGACCTTTACAAGCCATCAGATATCGGACCAATATTTCCAATTGTATTCATTATTTTATCGGTTAATGGAATTAAACCGTTTTTGTTAGGTTTCGTGGTAACGAAGCAAATACAGGGAAAAAAATTTATGGAAATTTATGATTGTTTGCGGAAATTGAATGGGTGTTATTTTCACCGATGTATCAATCAAATGTAAATTAAAAAAATATATACAATTTTCTATTGTTGGCTATTTACTTTTTACGTTCTGGGCAGTTTTTTTTGGGAGAGAAAATACTTTGTCTTGTCGAAAACAATCAAGTTAGTCGCGGTCTTTCGGGAGAAAGAAAGAATGAACGGTCGAAGGTGAGAACGTTGCAAAGGCACATGGGCACTGGGCATTTGGGCAAGTAGAATCGTTTTAGCTGTTATGGGAAGGTTGTAATTAAGGTGTGCAGAAGAAGTTAACCTCGACAACAATTAAAATAATAAGTAGATTCGTGCCGCATCGGAACCCATAACCATTTTAGCCGCCACAGTGATTTAAGACGATACCTATACTCCTAATCCCTGTGAGTCTAATCGCTAGTATTACATATACTTATTTGGTGACGAATTGCCAACTATCACATTAGCAGAACACGCACAATATCGATAAATTATCTGCCAGGCATTATTATCCCACATTTAGAAAAATATATCACGTCTAAATAACGAGTATTTATTGATCTATATTTATGGTTTCGGAGATACGGACCGATCAAGCCATTATCGATGGGTGTGACGACTTCGTCATCATCCTTTAGTCTCTGCCATTTCATCTGAAAGGCTGCTTTGATTTATAGAATCTAGGGAATCCACTAAGTTAAATTTCTATTTATTTAATGGTATAATAAGATGCGTAAATTAAAGAAAAAAATCAGGTCAGTGTTAATTTGCATCTTTTATGAGTTTTAAAGAATACTTCTTTTTTATTTCTGAAAAGAATCTTTAACGCTGAAGCTGCGATAAATGGAACAAAGGAAATAATATCCTCAAGTAATGACCCAAATAATAACTTTTCATAAGTAGATAAGTGAATTATATAAAAAGTTTTGTAGCGAGGTAATGTTACGGTTCCATAATCCGATTGTTTCAGATGTGGTCGAATAAATGGAACACTTTTTAAAAGCACAATCCTGCACTCTGTTTCAAGAAATCATGCACCGTAACGCAGGCAAACAAGCTCAAAGGTCCTCGAAACAAGAGAATTCAAAAGGCTTTTGTCCCTCTCGTGAAATAACTGCACGAGTCATTCTCTTAAATTTGATTTAGCTGCCCACAGGTATCCTCATTCCTGACGCATCGGGACACCGCTCTCGTGGATTCCTTCTGTTATCTACAAATTACTTTCTTTTACGAGACTGAAGGATACCCATAAACTTCACACATTGTTACTCCAGTATTGAGAAATTTACGGTTTCATATCCGGACGTTATGAAACTATAACCACTTCCCTATTTTTGCCTTTTTTGGTCTGACCCTGTTATTATAGGATTAACAAATATATACATTTTTTCCGTTGCGTTTATAGCGAGGTTTATAGTACAGAATTTATATACCTTTTATGTTAACAGTTTTTTCAGTTTTATAACTAATTTATCATCTTAGAACCTTCCCTAGTAGTAGATTTTTTATTTTAGAAAAATTATTTCTAAAAATTACACTATATGTATCTGTTTATTTAAAGAAACGCAAGCTTCTACGAAAATGTCTTTATTTAGAATTTCAATATTCTCTCAATTAAATGATCACATTTAATTTAAATCATTTAATATAATTAGTATGTCGAAATAATAATTGAAGCGGGGAACGCTAAATGGTGCTAAGTCCAATCAAACCTAATTGCAAAGGAGAACCTAAAACTTTCTAGAGAAACAATTTACATCCGGTTGAGTAAATAATTTGTTTTGTGTGTAGGTGGACGGATCCGTTTTAGAACCATTGTATGACAAAAATTATTCAAAGTATAGGCGCTGGACGCCTACAAAAAATGTTTTCGTAGCCTATTAAGACGTTAATTAGGTCTTAATAGAATCTTCAGATTTTTTTTTGTAATTTGTTATTTAATTTCTTTTATATTAATATAGACTTTCGTATCCATCGCAGGTGAATGCATTTTAAATTCATAGTGTATTCAACATATAAATTCATGCACAAGTTGTAAACTACTCGAAAGCCAGTTATGGTTTCCAACAAATTGCAAAATCATTGAAGGCAACATTATAAGACAATCTAACATTCTAGAAGTTTTAACTGTCCGAAATTGGATACTCCTGTCGTTACTTGCAAATGTTCCTTCCAAGAATCTAACCAGAGACTAACCAGTTCTCATTTCCTGTGGAATATGCGAATCGTTCCAAGGTGCGTATGCTGCTCACCCGTCATTTAAGAATAATAACGAGTCCCGCACGCGCGAAATGAATATCGTTTCGCCGAAAAACAATCTTTTCCCAAAGATAGGCTTGTCTAAATGAGTACGTGCCTAGTGACGTATTGCTTCCTCGAGCAGGAAGAAATGAAAATTGACGTTGAAAGTTACGCCACATAGAAAAAATATAACTGCATGTCATAATGTACAAATTTAAATAAAAATATCATCAGGAAAATAATAAAACTCTATTGGAACCTGGGTCTGCCAGACCCAGGAGTAGTAACAAGCTATGGTCAAATGATAATATACACATATAGTTCCTTGAGATTAAAAAAAAAAGTTGAATGAATTCACGCAGCGTAAATTTTAAGTGGGTCTCAAGTAGAAACTTTGATCAAATGAGACAAAGAGCAAATCAGACTTTGTTGCGTACAGGAAGCAGAAAATAAAAAATTAAAAGAAGCATACGGTTGTAGAAAGGGATAAAAAAAATGTATCAAAATGGAGAGCATCAGGATTAGGGGACTCCCTCGAAACGAGAAGCGCGGTTCGCCAGCCTCCACACATGGGTTTACTTCGTACATGGCGGACTGATCCGTTCATTGTTGTGCAAATCTAACAAAAACCTACCCTCTAATCTCTCGGGCCCACTTGAGATCTCCACACGCACCCCAGAATCGTACAATTAATTTATATAGGTATATCTAAAGTACTTAAAGCGCCGTTGCTGTGTTCTATTGTCCGGAGGTAAATCCTCATCCCGCGTGATAATCCCCAATCCCTCTCCCCAGATTTTTTTATTCTCCCGCTCTTATCTGGGTGATACTTTTTCAGGCACAATATAATAGATAGTAGTCAACCGAAAAAATTAATCGAAAAGATTATTTTATAATAATTAATGCATAAAAAGAATGTTCTGTACAAATCCGAATCAGTTTCAATGCGCAAAAGCAATCCCATGCAAGATTGCATAGGAATGCAAAAGATTGCAAAATATTGCATGAGATTTAAATGATTATAGGAAATTCATCATAGAGAATCATCATATAGAAAAAATTATAGGATAATCAGTAGGTTGGTCCAAAAATGCATTGGAAACATTTTTTTTTTTAATTTTTATCGGGACTCCCCCTAAATTTGTTCGAATCCACGCAAAAAAAAATCAATCTTTTTTTGTTTTGAAAAAAAATGACATTTAGAGGTTCCGCAAGCCCTATGAAGTTTAACATGTATTTCCCATAAGAAAAAAAGACCTTTTTGTTAATCTTATTCAGAATCGTCAATATTATCTCAATCGAGTTAAAACTCAACATTTCTCTTCACAATTAGCCATCGAATACGAACAAAAATGGGTTTTGCGAGTTTTTTGCGCTAATTATGATTTTTTTGCGGTTTCTTCGATGCGAATTATTTCTAATACATAAAATATTACTTTTTACTGAAAATTAGATCTTTTCATGAATTGTTTAAACAATTTATTATTGTTTTTAGCTATTTCTCATAGAATGGAGTTAGAAAGACGCGGTTTTTTCACAAATTTTCCATTTGTTGTCCAATTTTCAATTAGAGGGAAGTGATAGTATGTCAATGTTAACAATAGTGATTGCTTAAACAATGTATTGTAATTAGTAATAATATTATATTTGAATAATGCTAAAAAGATGCGTTTTATTTTAATTTCTGGCTTTTTGTCCAATTTTCATTTGGAGTGAACTGATCATGAATTCAAGTTACCAAAATAATTGTTTAAACAATTTATTATTATTGTTAATAATATTATCTTTGCTTAATTGATAGAATGTTGCGGTTTTTTCTGAAATTTTCAACTGTTTGTTTATTTATTATTAGCCGTGACCTAATAACTAATTAGGTTTATCAAACAGAATTGTTTAAACAAATTATTATTGTTTAGGACTATCTTCATCTATATCGATTGCGCCTGAAAGTTGCGGTTTTTTGGAAATTTATACGTTTCTGTCCTTTTTTCACTTAGTGAGGTAATCATTAATTAAAGTCAACAAAAAAGTTGTATAAACAGTATAATATCGTCTATAACTATCTTTTCTTAGAAAAGTGCTAGAAAGTGGCTGTTGTTTCGAAAATCATTCACTTTGCTCCGCCTAATTAATTACTAACGATTAATAAATAAACATTAGAGAAAACTATATTTTGAATAATCTCTTTCATTTCTGTGAATATATATTCTGATAATTTAATATTCTGAAATAAAACAGATATTTAAAATACGCTTCAAATTTTCTACACAGATCATATGAATACAACTTTCCCTTGAATAAGTTACTCAGAGACTTCAGTTAGGTGTCAGAAATGCAGCAATTGTTATTGCTGTTCTATTCTTTGTTTTTGCCTCTTGTGTAAAATAGCTTTTTTTCTTTAAATTATTTTTTTTAAGTATTGGGAAAGGAGCAAAAAACCGCGACTTTCTAGCACTTTTCTGGGTAAAGATAGTTATAAACAATATTATATTGTTTAAACAACTTTTCGGTTAACTTTAATTAACCATGACCTCACTAAGTGAAATTGGACAGAAAGGTAAACATTGCCGATAAACCGCAACTATCAGGCGCAAACGATATAGATGAAGATAGTCATAAACAATAATAATTTGTTTAAACAATTATTTTTCCTAAATCTAATTGATTACACAGCGACACAAAAAAAATCTTTTTTCGGGTCTGGAGGGCAGACCATGTTGACTATATGCTTTTTGGATCGCTGAATCCGAATCCGAGGTCCAAAAAAACCCAGCACGTCAGGGTTCTGACATAACCTCATCTAACCTGAAAAAAAATTTTTTTCAAGTCCGGGAGTCAGACCATGTTTCTTATATGTTTTTGGGGTCGCTGAATCCGAATCCAAGGTCCGAAAACCCCCAGCACGTCAGGCTTCTGACATAACCTCATAAAACCTCATATTTTTTTCAAGTTTAATCTTCTTTTATTTATGTCAGAACCCTGACATGCTGGGGCTTTTTGGACATCGGATTAGGATTCAGCGACCCCAAAAAGATATAATAAACATGGTCTGACTCCTGCACTTGAAAATAAACCATTTTATAAGGTTTTATGAGGTTATGTCAGAACCCTGACGTCCTGCGGTTTTTTCGACCTCGGATTCAGCAAAGAGAATATTAACAACAATGATAATAAATTGTTCAAACAATTATTTTGTCAACATGAATTCATTATTACTTCACAACAACAAAAAATTGGACAAAAAGCCAGAAATTAAAAAAAAACCCGTATCTTTCTACCATTATTCAAATATAATATTATTATTACTTATGATAAATTGTTTAAACAATGAGTTTGTTAACTTGAATTTATTATTACTTCACTCCAAATTAAAATTGGACGAAAAGCCAGAAATTGAAAAAAACGCATCTTTCTAGCATTATTCAAATATAATATTATTATTAATTATAATACATTGTTTACGCAATCCCTATTATTAACATTGATAAACTGTCACTTCCATCTCATTGAAAATTGGACAAGAATTGGAAAATTTGTGAAAAACCCGCGTCTTTCTAACTCCATTCTATGAGAAAATTGCTAAAAACAATGATAAATTGTTTAAACAATTTATGAAAATATATAATTTTCAGTATAAAGTAATATCTGATGTATTAGAAACAATCCGCATGAAAGAAACCGCAAAAAAATCATAATTAGGGCCAAAAACTCGCAAAACCCATTTTTTCACTTATGGGGTTTCTTTGGGACCGTATGAAACAGACTTATGGGGGTGATATTTGAAAAGTGATATTGTATTCGTATTCTTTGGCTAATTGTAAAGAGAAATGTCGAGTTTTAACTCGATTGAGATAATATTGACGATTCTGAATATGATTAACAAAAAGGTCTTTTTTTCTTATGGGAAATACATGCTAAACTTCATAGGGCTTGCGGCACCCCTGAATATCATTTTTTTTTCAAAACAAAAAAAATGGATTTATTTTTGGGCGGATTCGAACAAATTTGGGGGGTGTCCCCATTGAAATTCAAATAAAATTGTTTGGACCACCCCAATGATCAGCATTAGAATAATTAATAGGGGAAAGTGGGGTACGGTGTCAGTGCGGGGCACGGTGACTCTTGTAACTATTGCTTATGTTTCTTCATTTTCATATTAGTTTTTTACGTAAAATAGCTTTCTTTAGTACTCGAGAAAGCTACTTTATGTGAAAAAACTAATATGAAAATCAAAAAACACAAGCATTATTTGCAAGAGTCACCATGCCCCGCACTGACACCATACCCCACTTTCCCCTACACAAATATTGAAGAAATTAATGTAAAACGTAGAGAAACTATGAAGGAAAGATTTATTTAAGAGCATTGATAATCTCACATGGAAGTATACAATAAGTGCAATTCTGCCCAAATAAACTTTACATAGCAAAAATCTGTGCATTTCCTTGATATCTTTATCATATGTTAAAATTTAATTGAAATCCATATGAAAACGTTTTAGAATCTCTTGAAATCCATTAAAATCTTTGAAATCTCTTAAAATCAATTGACTTTCATTAAAATTTGTAAAGTCCCCCAAAATCTCTAAAATAATCCGAAATCCTATCAATCTTAATCTTCTCTCCTTGAATTGCTGAAATCCGTAGAATTGCATTGAAATAAAATTTAATTATTCCATAAAGTATTTATCATTTGAAACCCCTTTAATATAAATTGAATTGAACTTAATCATTAAAATTCTCCAGAAACAACATTAAAATCCCTTGAAATCCTTGGAGATTTATTGAAATCCTTCAATTTGGTAAAATTCCTTGAAATACCTTAAAATCGCTTGAAATCTGTAGAATCGTAAAAATCCATTTAAAGAAGAATCTCTTGAAATTCAATTATATTTCATTTATTTTCCAAAGATCTCTAGAAATCTCTGAAAATCTTTGGAAATCCTACAAAATTCTTTGGAATCCCTTGAAATTTCTTAGATCTCTTTAAATTCTTTAGATTCTTTAGAATCCCTCAGAACCCCTTGAAATCTTCGGAAAACGTGATAATAAAATTTAAAAAATTATAAATCATTTGAAAGCCCTTAAATATTATTTTAATTAAACTTATTCACTAAAGGTCTCTTTCAAAAACTGTTTAAATCTTTAAAATCTTTAAAATCCCTTGAAATCCTTGGCAATTTAATCAAATTCTTGAATCTTTATAAAATTACTTGAAATACCCCATATGAAAAAGAAGTATTGGTAAGTATTGGATCCAGTACTTTTTTCGCGAAAAAGTATTGAATTTCCAATAATCATTTGCGAAAAAAGTAATAGATCCAATACTTACCAATACTTCTTTTTCATAAGGGACCTTAAAATCTTTCGAATCCTTAGGAATTCCTTGAAATTGAATTTAATTTATTTTCCAAAGTTGACTAGAAATCCGTTGAAATCTGGGGAAATCCTACAAAATTCTTTCAAATACCTTGAAATCTTTCGAAAACCAATGACTTGGAAGTCTTTAAACTGACGTGAAATTTTTCTTAAATCTGACGAAATTGCTGAACACACATGGAAATTCTCTGGAATTCAAATTGATATCAAATTATTAATAAAAGAACTCTAAGAAATACGTTTAAATCCCTATCAATCTTTGAAATCCTTTAATAATGTCAAATTGCTTGAAATACCTTAAAATCCCTTGACATCTTTGAAATCGCTAGGAATCATTTCACATTTAATTTAATTTATTTTTCAAAGTTCACTAGAAATATCTTTCAATCTTTGGAAATCCTACAATAATTATTTGCAATCTCTTAAAAAATTGTAATCTCTTGCAATCCTTTCGAATTCCTTAAAATCCCTGAAATAGTTCGGAAACATTTAAAATCCTCTCAACTTTCTCGAAATGTTTTGAAATTCCTGGTGATCCGTAAAAATATTTTTAAATCGCATGAAAACCCATGACATTTTCTAAAATTATGTGAAATATTGAGAAAACCCTTAAAATCCTTTTAAAAACCTTAACTCCGTGAAAATTTTATTAAATCTGACGAAATCGCCTAAAATCCATGGATATTCTCTGGAATTCCATGAAATTCTATAAAATTTGTCGAAACACTATTTTTAAATAAGTAAATAAATCATTTGTTTGTGCTTTCTCTATTTTTTCCATCAACTCTTTCAATAGATTAACATTCTTTTTTCTATACTGATTTTCTTATGATTTATCTCTATAATATGTAAGATCGTTTTGTTTTTAATAAACCTTTATAAAATAAATTGTGCCCAAATTGTTGAAAATATTATTCAACTGAAAATTTTAAATATTCTTGATCAACATTTTCCGAATTTCCCGATTCCCTGGTATTTTTTCAATTTAAAATGGATAGAGAACTTTTAAATTGATATGCATGATGCAGGATGGCAAATCAAATATTATTCGTTATGTGCACTTTGATTTAACTGCACTTTGAAGCACATCGTTGATGTTTTCGCAATTACTCTAAAACATTTTCTATACACAGAAAAAAATTTTCAACGCAGATATTTCGTGTGAGTACATGAGTTACGAGAGCTTTTTACTCATCGTTTTTACCACTCGGACATCGTTCAGATTTTATTGGGGAAATTTCAAATTCAATGTAGTTTTCCCTGCTATTTTGACAGTCGCGTGATATCAGCTTTTTATTAAATACAACCAAAAATTACATTAAAAAATAAAGGCGGATTAGTTTTTTGTTCATTTATTCTTTTTTCTATAAAGATATAACTTTTTTAATATAATTAATTTTACATATTCAACAGGGGCGACTACAAGAGATT
>CAKNWT010319237.1:0-10659 GCA_932066315.1 Andricus coriarius
TTTGAAAAAAATGACAGCAAGGAGTCATTGGCAATACATTTTTGGTCTATTCTAAAAAAAAAAAAAAAAATGGAGCCTATTCATTGTGACATTCGAAAACTGCGTATTTGTTTATAAAAATTGTTTAATTAATGCTGCCAAGCATCAGATTTTTTTAAATAATCATAATTAGGCATACATTTCTCTCATATTCTATATAAAAACTGTGAATTTCGAACAACTAATCATTGCAAATCACAAAAAATGGCTTTTGTTCATTAATTTGTTTAAAACATTATAAACCATTTTTTGCTTACTATAACATACTAAAAGCTATTGTCAGATAGTAATAACACTGACTTGAGCTCCTCTTTAGTCAGTTCGCAGATCTTACAAGAAAAGGTACATATGAAAAGTTAAGATAAAAATATTGTTTATTTTGTTGTCAAATAAAAAATTTGGTTTAGCCAAATCTGAAATCTCACGCCGACTCGATATACCCAAAAGCCTTACGGTCATTAAAAAAAAAACTTCAAAATCCATTGAAAATTGGGTTGTAGACAGACTTTTGTCCATAAGAAGTGCTTTTGGCTACACTGTGCTACGCCCCGAAAAGAATTTAAGCCCTGTTGTAAACATGGCCACCCGTGCAAAAAAACCCACCCCTTGAACAAAATAAATATCCTGTGGGAATCCCTCCCCTTGCAACTCTACACACCCCCGTCGATATCTGAAGCAGTTCAACCGACAGGAGTATCCCTATTCTGGAAATCTTTTCCAGAACCTCTGCTGGCCACCTGCACACAAATACCACCTCCTATAGGAAACCAAGGCCCTGTGGGAAAATATCAAGCTCTAAAGAGTCAGCTTAGTGAAAAATCCACCCCCACATGAAATTCAATCCCAGTGCCATGTTACGCGTTCAAAAAAATCATCCCATTATTGGACAAAAGTCCACTCTCAGTGGGAAACTTTTCGGTAAAAAATCCACCCCCTTTGGTCAATCATCGCCTTTTTAATATAACAATGTTAGTAATACTCCCTCATAACCGGTGCTTGGGAACCAACTTTCTTTTTAAGATATGACATAAATAAGGACTCTCCCCCAAGCCACTCAACTTACTTCTTGCCCAATTTCCAAGTTCCATTACAGACCCGCTTCTTCCTCTTGCTTTTTTGGCCAGTTCCCACGTACCGTAGTATAGAATGAAAATTTAAATCCAGAATAAAAATTTTATCTCACGAAGCAGATGTCGGCCCCTAATGGGTACTCCTGGCACCCAGGTCTGCAAAAGATGAGGACCCTTTTCCTCAGCAACCTCGCGACCCCCAATGGGTACCCTTGTTACCCAGGTTGTCAAAAAAATCGGGCCCCCTTGACGTTCAGCCTCCTTGCTGACCCAAGCGTCGAGGATGACATGTGATCCCCAATGGATACTCCTGATAACCAGATCGCCCCAAAAGTCACCCATACAAACGACTTGCGATCCCCAATAGGTACCCCTGCTACCTAGATCGCACCCAGTGTCAACCTTACAATCGAGTTAAATCCCATTGCCTTGTTAAGCACCCAAAACCCTCCGGTTTCTCCTAACCGTCGAGATTCCAAGACAGATTTGTTAATCATGTTTTTGCAAGTCTCTCCGGCTCAGGAGCGCCGTCGAGGGTGGCCCCCAAAGCAACTCCAGATCAACCATGGCCCTCCGGCACAGGGACCCCGTCGAGGGCGGCCTCACTAGAGGTCCCAGAGCCAGGATATGTCCCTCCGGTTCAGACACACCGTCGAGGGCGGCCTAGGAAGAGGCCCCTGAACGCTGTTGAGCGGAAGACGTTACAGTTCCAGCACTCCGCACGGAAGAAGAACGATGAAGAAGCGATGCACGAACATACGTCCATAACTTCTAATACAACCTCTGACCGTGTGTTGAGTTTAAGTTTCCGTTTTGTGTAACTAGTAGAAATAAGATTTAGATTTTAAGATCATTTCCTAGCATGCTTTTAAGTTGTCAATTTATATTGACCCACTTTTAAACCAGCTGATGTTGGAACGCCTCAGTGAACGAAAGACCCTGAGGAATTGATGTCCGCTGGAGTATATTTATGATTATAAATTATATCTATTATCATAAATTATATTTATATTTATAAATTATAAATTATAAATATAATTATAAATTAAAATTATAAATTATACTCAGCCAACATCCAAAACTTTTCTTTCTTTTGTTGACTAGAAATCCTAGCCTCAGATGTCAGAATGCTTAGAATTCCGAGTCGCGCATCTCCATAAAAATTTTCGCCTTTCTGGCAACTCACACTGCAAGTGCGGTACGTTCTTCTTCCGACGCTTGTAGATTTTTCCGTGGCGAGAGCGAATCAATAGCGGGAAGTCCCCTCCTAGCAAAATCACCGAAACGATCCTTGGTAGTGAACCCCTACTCGCCTGCATCGCGAGTGGCACGCCGCCGCTGAAGCGAACTGCATAAAAGTACGGTCCGTGAGACCAAGAAATCAGTTTTCCCCAGGCTTCCGCCCAAGCCACATCTCCCTGCCTTCATCGTTTCAACCCTGGCACGAGCAAAGAAGACTCAAGTCGAGGCCTCCCCTCCCGCAAGTCTTCCTGGATTCCTCTCGACTGACACATCGTCTCCATAACCGTCCCCACAACTGAACCACCTACTACCCATACGAAAAGGTATGACACGAAAAAAATGACAGGCCTGTCATTTTTTTTGTGTCATTTTTTTTCTGTCATTTTTTCGCGACGACAGGAAAAATGACAGGAAAATGATGACAGAAAAAATACGACCGATATTCTATATCCTATTTTTAAAGCTTAGTTTAAATCGTTTCAAAAGTGTTTCAAACACTTAATATTTTAAAAAGTTAAAAAAGTTATAAATTTAAACCATTTCAATGTTTACTCATCAAATTCAGATTCCTCATCTGACGTAACATCATTAGATTGTAAATTTCTTTCTCCCATCATTGTGACAACCAATAACCAGTCTTGATATTCTTGTTGTAAAAATTTACATTTGAATGAAATATTAAGTAGTAACAATAAAAATAATAGCGCACTGATTCGCCGGCTGGTCACTACATGCTGCTGTCTGCACAGCTGTGCCAGAGCGAAGAACGGGAGCTGCGCGCGCGACGTATCTCCATGCGTCCTACTCTAGTATAACGTCATTTACGTCAAGAATAATCATTTTTATATTAGTTTTAAGCAGTGTACTAACTAATTAGGGTTCGCTGATTCCGAAAAAGCGATTTTCGGAAAAAGAACCTAACCCGGTTTAGGTTGTTTTTCCATCCAACGCTTCATATCAGAAGTTTGGCAATTGCCATTAAAGTCTGAGACGCTTATCAAAATTTTCAATTAACATCGGAAGGATGAATTGAATTGATGATTGAACGCGGAACGATTATCTGGTGTTGCAAATTCCTTTCAGTTGTCACTTTTTGATTAGTGTCGCAAAATGTAAGTGAAAATACCGGCCTGTTATTGTATGCTAGTCATTTTTTTTCTGTCGCCATTTTCCTGTCGTCGCGAAAAAATGACACAAAAAAAATGACACTAAAAAAATGACAGGCCTGTCGTTTTTTCGTGTCATACCTTTTCGTAAGGGTACACTCGCTGCCCATAGCAGCGTTTGCCTTCCACTTTGATTGTGAAATTTATTTTGCTTTTCCTTTTGTAAATTAGTTTCCTTCCTCCATTTAGTTTAATACTTTTGAATCAGTCCCAACCAGTGTGTTGTGAATTCGTGATGAAGGAACATTCAACAAAGCCATTACCTGCCGTGAACAGTGATACGTGGATCGAGAATCATGGGAAACAAGAACTTATACGTAGACAACAATATACAAGATTCAGGAGATCCTTCCAAAATGATTTAGTACCTGGTGACCTGACACTAATCACAGATGAGAGATTCCCATACCATCGCACCCTAAGTTGTAAGTTCAGGCTGCAACAACGAGAATAAAATCAACTTAATCAAGTTCATACCGGCCACAATTCGCAAGCATAAAGATTGACATGCTCTCGTTAAGGTGAAAATAAGTCATTATTACCTCACCGCACTCGAGTTCTAAATTCGAGCACCAATGACTAACATAATCCAAAACTCATTCAGAAGAGGCACTCATCTACAAGGTCTACACATATCAGTGCGCACAAGAAGATAATGTTGCACAAATCACACAAGTTACACCATTCAGACAAGACGAGTATATGCAATCATGTAAGCAGGTAACGTCGATCAGTATATTGCCGTTCGAGCTTGTGTTATACTTGTATGGCTAAATAGTCCTATATGAAACAGGATAATACAAGGCCATTACAAATTTGTGCAAGCACTGATCGGTAGAGTACTTGATTAATCTTATAATTAAATCTATCAACTAAATACCTATCAAGTTAGGTAAGAAATTAATCCATAGTAGGGCGTATCGAAAAAAAAGTTGTTTGCGCGAAGTTCTAATAGCAATGAAAACTTTCCTTCGGGAGTCAATAACACTCCCCTAAAGTTTCATTAAAAAAACTCCTTCTGTCTCCGCATCGTAGATATAGCTACAAATCACAAAAAACGAAGCACTTCTTTAAATTTGAACAGCAAACATTTTTTTTTGAGATTTTAATTATCAATAAAAATAGTTCAAAGCAACTTGATTTATACATGTGTAGCGATAATTCCATTAAAATATTTTTAACCCTCCCTAATTGTCTTTGAAGTTTTAAAAAATCGAAAAAAGTCGACTTTTTTTTGCTATTTTCTTAGATTCAAGGTTAATTTCTCGACTACTTGGCCATATAATGTATTTTCAATATGTTACACCAATAATATATGTAGAATGTCGATATTAAAATTATTTTGATTGATTTTGGATTACAAGGAAATATCTAAAAGTGATAAATTGCTCTTTATTTCACAACAAAATTAATTTTCGGTGTCTAAATAAGGTAAATTCTTATATATTATTCTTACACCATATAGAAAATACATTCTCATTAACGTATATCACACATTATATGGTAAAATAGTCGAGAAATTTACCATGAATCTAAGAAAATAGCGAAATAGTCGACTTTTTTTCGATTTTTTGAAACTTTAAAGTCAATTAGGGAGGGTAAAGAATATTTTAATGGAATTAGCGCCATACAGGTGTAAATTGAATGGCTGTTAAATATTTTTATTGATAATTCAATTTTCAAAAAAAAAATGTTTGCTGTTCAAATTTGAAGAAGTGCTTTGTTTTTTGTGATTTTTAGCTATATCTACGACGTGGAGACAAAAGGATTTTTTTTAACTTTAGGGGAGGATTTTCGACTCCCAAAAGAAAGTTTTCATTGCTATTAGAACTTCCCGCAAACAACTTTTTTTTTACACGCCCTAATGTATAGTAATTAATATTGAGTGGTTAATTAGTAGCTCTTGTGTATATTAAGGTAGATTTAAAGAGGGAAAAACTGTGTACATAATAAATAAAATTTTGCAAAAGTTAATAAAAATAGAAGGAAAGTCAACGATGAAATGTTCGAGTATTAAATATGAGAGTTTACTAGTGAGTAATTTCGAGAGTTGATTGAGGAGTTTTGTATAAATATTTGAAAAAGAGATGTTTGAAATGATACAGGAAAGTTGCATTTCTAATGTCGTATGGTACTTTATTCCATAACGGGGCACCTCTTACTATAAATAACCTTTGAAGCTGACACGTTCTGTGGAAAGGAATCTTAAGGATTTTATGTCTTTTACGAAGCTTAGACTGAGCTGGGGGTCTCTGTCTAGAAATTGAAATAGGTGAAATAGATACTCAGGGCCTTTGTTCTGAAACAGAGTATAGAGCAAATTACCCATAAAGAGTGGTCTTATCTTGGCAATATTAAGCAGACCAGCTCTAAGTCTGTATGGAGTTATGTGCTCGTATTCGTAATTTTACTAAACAACCGTAGTCAAAAAGGGGCAAGATTAGACTCTTAACCAAAAGTATCCGAGTGGAGGCAGGTAAAGAGTATTTATTCCGATATAGTTTTTGTAGAATTCTGTATGTTTTCCTCGAGATGCTCTGTACCTGTTCATACCAGACTATTTAATGAAGAAATTGGTCCCAATAAGTAATTTTTGAAATCTTCAGCATATTTGTGGTAGCTGCAATGTTGCAGATCACTTCCAAGATCAGAGGTGAACAAATTGAAGAGAAGGGGTGCCATAATGGAGCCCTGAGGAACCCTACTCTTGACCTTCCACCAGTCAGAAAGCCCACCACTACTATTGATAATTATGTGAGACCGATTATTAAAATAGGATTTAAACCATCTGATGACAGAATTTGACACGTTAAAAGATTTCAACATTCGTAGGAGTAAATTATGGTTAACCATATCAAAAGTCTTCGAAAAATCAAACAGAAAAACAATCGTGATCTCCCCATTATCCATTGCTAATTTGAGATCCGTCGTTGATTTAAGGGAAGCCGTAAGAGAGCCATGTTTCGCCCGAAAACCTGATTGCATTGGGTTCATGGCCTTAGATATTTCGAGAATTTTGGAAAGTTGCAGATGAACCATTTTTTCAAGTGGTTTAGACAGTGCACATGCAATATAAATTGGTCGGAAGTCTTTTGGAGAAGTGGCTTTAGAAATTTTGGGAATTGGGCAAATAATTGCCTTTTTCCAAATATCTGGGAGGATACCGACCTGAAGGGAAAACCATACTTTTCGGCTCTTCTTTGCAAGTCAGCCTTATCATTTTCGTATCGAGTTCTCTTGGTTTACTCAAACCGCCAAATTTCGATATTTTTATTAAGAAAAATAGTATACGCACCTCGAGACGACAATTGATGGATGAAACGAGCGTAAAGTTGACAACTCAGCCGCGATCTCTCGTCGCCGAGCTTTGTCTCGCTCGATGACAAACCCTCGGCCTTCGGCCTCGGGTTAGTCATTTCGCGTTCGACAACACTCGACGACGATCGCTCGCGCCTTCGTAGCCAACTTCACGCTCGTTTTGCATCCATCACTTTTCGTCTCCAGCTGCGTAATGTACTATTGATTGATATTCGATCAGTTCCAATGGCATTCGATTTGATTTCAAGTGTTTTGTTCCAAAATTATTTCAGGTGCGATGTCATCAAAAAAGAAGTCATTAAGTGGTGAATTAAGAGAGGTAGTGAAAGATGATGATAATAAGTTTGGAACTGGGAATGTAAAAAAAGTCTATAAAAGGTCATCAGGCGGAAAATTACTATCTATAGATTCGTGCTTGGGCGGCATCAGGTGTAAACGTTTAAGAAGATGCCAAATGTCCTTTTTTTTGTCTCTATGTGCAATTTCGTTATAATTGTATTGCTTGAACGCATCTCTAATCTTAGCTTGAACTAGGTTCCTGAGTTTACGAGATTGAGCTAATATTATACTGCTTTTTAATATTTTTGCAAGTTGGCGCTTGCCATCACGTTCCCTCATCAGATTTTTAATTTCGATTGTGATCCAGGGGCAGCTTTATTGAAGTCTTTAGGAACGTGTAGTGGAGAAAATTTGTTGAATGCGGAGGCTAGATAAGTAGTCAGAGCGCCGATTTTATTATTTAAATCTGTATCTAGTAATATTTTTCCCAGCCATGCGTCATTAGGCGTTCGTGGAATGTATGTTCATCAATTTTAGAGAGATTCCGCACCAGTCTTTGGGTTGCTTTTTCATTTAAATCATAGGAAAATTGAAAGGTACTGTTAATCAAGTCATGGTTATAGAGAAAACGGGTAGCATTTTGTTCGTAGGAGACAACCTTATGAATATTTTCTACAATCATTAAGTCAATACGAGTACTGGAACGCTCAGTATGGCGAGTAGAATCATGAGGTACAATCGAGAGTTCCGAAATTGACACCAAAGACGTTAGATATTTAAGATGATTGGAAGTGAGATTTAAGTTGGTGTTAAAATCTCCAGTAAGTATAATGCTATTAAACTTAGGAAGAAGTGAAAAAATTACCCATTCAAACTCTGTGCCATAGGAGGCAGTCCACTACCACATAATCAATTACCGTTCCCCTCTTTCCTCCTGAACGTGTATATTCCCCTTCCTCATCCCCCTCTATACTTCCGTTTAGGATAAACCATCCCATCTCCCCTAGGCTTTTCAACAATTTCTTTCCCTCCCCATTCAGTATCTTGTCTTTGGATTTCCTTCCTCGGTCTCCACCCCATTCCCTCCCTCCTCTATCTCCTGTTCTCGCATTAAAATCTCCTCATATTATAAGTCTAATCTCTTGCTTATTTTCTTCCATCAGTTTTCTCATCTGCTCTGATTTTTCCTGCATGTCCCCGTTCACATAGACCCCCACTATCTTCCACCTCTCTCCTCCCATGTTTTCACAGGAATGATATTCTTCGAAGAAGTGTTTTAGGCACAACCTCTTCTTGCACCATGCACATGTTATTACTGCAACATCACCGCAAATATCACAAAAAGGTTTAATATCTTCGTTGAAACAAAAGTCTACAGGGTTATCAGAATGTGGAGGTCTATTTTCTATATATCCGCTTTTATACCAAGAATATTTGAATACGTTAATACATCTAGGTGAAGACCATTGATTATGTGTGAGGGTCTGACATTTTATAATGTTATTTCTAATATACAAGTTAATATCAGACCTTAAAAGAATAGAAGTGTCAGAGATTTTTCGTACGAAATTATTCCAGATCCTAAACCCAAACACATCCAAGGGCTAAATTTTCCCAGTTGTGCCTTTTGGAATAGTTTTCAGTAAAAGGGTTTTACCTTCCGGTATAGCAGTTTGCACGGTTTGTTCACAATGGCCACTCCATGAATCTAACAATCCCACATAGCACACTTCCCGAAAAAACCAGGTCTGTCCTAGGTTTTTTCGGCAAAAGCACAGGTCTAAGCCAGGGACAGACCTGGTTTTTTCGGGATGTGTGCTATGTGGGAATAACACAGAATATTCTCCTACGTTAGGGAAAAATACATCTTGAAGCCACATATGCAGTAATTCTGAAGAAAGTTTACCGGATTTAGAGGCTTGCAAATAAATATTGTTTGCCTGAAAAAGCCCTTGGCTTACTCTTGGTCCAAATTCTCCGGATGGTTCCTTTAAAACTACAAAAAGGGGTGAAAGTAATCTTCCATCGGCAGATATGGTTGGCTGAATCGTATAGCTATACGTGGTGGAGGAAACCGATTGAACAACATTTTTCACAGTTTTTGTTTCTTTAAAGCTCAAAGTTCTTCCACTGTGTAATTCTAAATTAAGGCCACTTTGATCGGAATTGAAAATTTTGCATTCCCAATACCTCAGAATTTCTGATTTTACATTGTTTTTAAAAACATCACATTCTTGTTCTGTATCTCTAGTGGCATGTAAAGATGATATAGATATAAATTAGGTGATTTTTCGCGAAACAACGTTATGCATTTTCATGAATTTCCATACCCACCAACGTGATGCTTTAAACCATGGCATGTCCAATTCATGCTTCTTTTGTAAAGCGCATCTTCGAAGATCTATATCGTGATCTGTCATCTTTGAATGAATAGCCTCCTTCAAATTGTCGAAAGTGTATTTTGCAACCTTGTATAGCTTATCTTCTCGGTCACCACCACTGTTGGCTTGTTCTTGCCATCTTCTTAATTGTCGCTCTGAACGAAGCTTCTTGAATGTTTGATGAACGGTTGTAAAAGATAACCGTTTTTTCTTTCCAGAATTCCAAAAGTCAACAGCTTCTTTTTTTTATAGTAGAAATTAACTCTCTCCTCTTGATATAAACAACTACGAACTTCACCATAATCCTTTTCTTCTTCTTGTTCTTTATCTTCAATCGGTTATATGTCAATTTGACTATCCTCATGAGCAAATTGTAAGTCAACTGAATTTTCAATAATAAATGAGGAATCAAACACATTTTTCATTATAATATCCTCTATTACATCGTGTAGATGTACCTCCTCAGGTATTACTTCTGAAGGCTGAATGCCAAGTTTTCCCTTATTGAACGTTATTGTCAATAACGATATTATATTTAATGGATTGATTCTCATTTTATTAGTAATACTTCGCACAATAGAAAAAGAAGCAAATGTGACTGAACAAATGTTCTTTTCTTTCGCTTTATATACATGCCTGATAATGGCTTATATACATTCCTGATAATTTTATATTTGTACAGTTTGATTTGAAATGCCAAAATGAAAATATTTTAATCATATCAGACACCCAACTTGTAAACAGTCAATATTTTGTCAATTAGGTTGTTTTTACGTATGTCATACGGCCTCATTTAGATAATAATAACAAAAATTTATCTTATTATTAAAAAATGATCCAATTTTAATATTGTCGTTATTATTATCTGAATGAGACCGTATGACATACGTAAAAACAAACTAATTGACCATTATTCATTTGATGGTCTAAATAATAAGTTGTGTCTCACACAAATTCTGAAGGCAATATTTTGTTTGTTTTTTCCATTTGTTTTTTATTTCGTAGAAGATATATTGTAAGTCGAAAGCCTTGAGCAATAAGGGTTAGAGGGACGATATGCGAAAGGCTACGTGTATGTGTGTACAATTTTCAATGGAAATATGTACGTACCTGAACCTGAATCAAAATTCTTTAAACAGTTCTGTTATATATGTATTGTCATTA
>CAKNWT010319254.1:0-10471 GCA_932066315.1 Andricus coriarius
CTAACCGAAACAAGATATATTTGTGGTCCGAGAGAGACTCCTCATCGGAGACTCTCCAGCCCACTATCTTGCTTTTCAGTTTTTCCAAGCATAGAGTCAAATCGAGAATCTCACTTCTGTTTATAATCTAGACTGTGGGGGTATCACCACGATTGAGAATCTTCAGCTTTGTACCCGCTAGGTATTCAATTAAATCTCTTCCTCTGCCGTTGATGTTTGTGGTTCCCCACAATGGATAGTGTATAATGAGAGTTTTCGTCACAGCCCAACAGCGGAGGATTCCTGTTCTCCCGGCAGTGCTAAATTTGAGCTTCTGCCCCTGTGGCTCGCCTTAAGAGTTCACATAGGAGTCTCTCCTTGGAGCAGAGCTTATAGGACCAAAATCGCATCCACACCCTTGATGGCTATGCATGCCCTTGTTGCTTTCTTTCGCGTGGCCCCTAATATATAGAGCACACCTACCCATACTGCCAAACGCCTGGTTAAAACCGCCGAGGTGCCTCCAATGTGGTGCAAATTATTCTGCGTCATAGAGATTCCCGTCTCAGCTATTGTTAGGCTAATTCGGGGCATCTCCGGATCCTTCAGGTCCCCTTACAAAGCCGAGATGGGTTACTCGCCCCTAGATAGGGTCGACAATCCAGACCCGCGAGAGCCCTGATTGAAACCTCAAGGAGATTTACAGTTAGAATATAGCCCGTCCTCTTCCGCCTGACTCCCTGTCTGTTGGAATATTCCTTCCAAGAATCGGTTCGTAGAGTGGGGTTTTGGAAGCTCAGGCGCCCCGGGATGTCAGACGGATCTTCGGGAGTGCCGGGAATCAGTACGGTCACTCCGTGGTACCTTTGGTGACACTGCATCCTCTTGATCTTCAGGTTTAGTCCCTTCTTGAGGCTAAACGCTGGCGTTCTCACCACAAACCAGTCCCGCTACCAGATGTCCGCGGCCTGCACTACGATGATCTCCGACCTGATGAAGATTTCGTTAAATCGGGGGTGCGCCCCTTGTGAGTAAAGCGTCAATCTCTTTAGAGATTTCCTCCCACAGCCTGACCAGCTTCTTGGGAGTTAGACACACTACTAACGCGGCAACTTGATTGTTGTCATCGGTGCTAGATCTCTGCACCGCTCTTGGTAGGATGGCCCCTGAGGAGCCGACCACCTTTGGCTGTGGGTTCGAGTCGGGCCCTGGATCGAATCCCTCATTACTTTGATTAATTTTCTGTGTTTCGCCCATTTTGGTTTGACGAGTAGCTAGGGAAATAAAGAATAACCCCTGCAGAGCCCCGATTGCAGCGTGTTCGCCTCGACTGTGGGGCACGTCGGGGTGTTAAAGGGTTTGTTAACCCTGGTGCCATTTAGTCCTTGACACGGCGATCACATCATAGATTGGGAGCATAAGAACTCACGCCCTCGATATTCTAGATGGTTTTGCTATTACCCCCTGGAAGGATCGCTTCTTACTTTACGTACCATAGAGTAGAGTTCGGCAGTTGTCCACAGCAGCTTCACCTCGCTATGCAGTCCGCCTGTTTCACCTATTTCAGGTATACAGGGTGTCCAAAAAGTAACGAAACACCTAAATAATTTTCCAGGTAAAATATTTTTCAAAAAGGTCAAGGTCATTCTTGAAGTAACTTTTAACAAGAAATCTAGAGTTGCAATGAATTTTACCTTGAGCTTGACCTTCAAGGTTATTTCAAGGTCAACTTTGTTTCTACAAGTGGGAACCCCTATTTTTGACAACGGCAATCGAAAGAGCGGACAATTTGACGTTCAAACATGTACTTAGGTCGTGGGTCAAGGGTGACCTTGAACTTCAACTGAAGGTTATTAAGCTTGACCGTGGTATAGGGCGGGTCCAATTTGTACTGCTGCGGTTCAGATGTTTACGAAAAACTTCAAAGTCATTGTTGGAGTAACTTTTAACGAGGAATCCAACGTTGACCTTGAATTTGACCTTGAGATTTACTTTTAACATTATTTCAAGGTCAACTTTGTTTTTTTAATTGGGAACCCCTATTTTTGACAACGGCTATCGAAAGAGCGGGAAATTTTGCGTCCAAACATAAACTCAGGTCATGGGTCGAGGATGACCTTGAATTTCAGCTGAAGGTTATTAGGCTTGATCCAGGTATTGGGCGGGTCCAATATGTACTGTTGCGGCTGAGGTGTTTACGAAAAACGTCGATGTCATTCTTGAAGTAACTTTTAACAAGGAATCCAATGTGGCCTTTAATTTGACCTTGAGCTTGACCTTCAAGGTCATTTGCAGGGTAATTTTTTTACATTTAGCGTTACTCAGGAACATCGACGTGAACGTAGTAAAATCTGTTCCCTTTGGGGTGCTTGATTTACGTGAGTCCCTTGCCTCTCACGATCGGGGTGCTAGATTTAAGTGAGTCCCCTCGCCTCATACATTTGATTATTAGCATTAAAAAGCACAACATTTCATTTAAGTGCTCGAATTGTTCTTCATTCACCTCTAGACAGTAAGCCAATCGATGATAAAAAGCATCAATAGCATTTTGGATCCTTTCAATGGAATGAGAGCTGACTCATCTATGCTCCTTTGCCGTAATTCGTCTAAGTTTGGGTTTTTTTTTGTTGAACACCCGATCCTTCCGATAACTCCAATAAAGATAATAATCTAGAGGTGTCAAATCAGGTGACCTAGCTGGCCATTCAATTGTGCCCCTCCGTCCTGTCCACCGATCAACAGATACCTCATCTAAGTAAGTGCGAACGTCTCGTCCATAGTGAGCAGGTGCACCGTCCTGCTGAAACCATATGTCTTCAAAGTTGTCTCTGGCTATTTCTCTGATTGCAGGAACTATTAAATGTCGAAGCATAGCTTCATAGTTTTGAGAATTTTAGTTACCATCAATGAAAAATGGTTCTATAATTCTATTGTTAAGTATTCCAGCCCAAAAATTTAATTTCTGCGGATACTGCGATTTATCTTCTCGCATCCAGTGATGATTTTCATCTGCCCAATATCTGCAATCATGTCTATTCAAAGTTCCATCAAGTTGGAAAGTTGCTTCATCTGAAAAAGCTATGTTTGATGGAAAGTTAGGATCTTCAACTATGCGTGCCATCATGTCTTCAGAAAACTCAACGCGACGATCGAAATCGTCTTTATTCAACTTGTGAACCAGTTTTACTTTAAATGGATGGAATTTCGCTGTTTTTAGTACGCTGTGTACAGACGATTTACTTATGTCATGCTCTTGAGCAGCTCTGCGGATGGAATTATGCGGATTTTCAGTAAATGATAAGAAAACATCTAGTGGCTTCTCCTTATTTGTTGCTGACCTTGGCCTGTTGATCTAGGTAGATGTCTGACAATGTCGAGATTATTGAACCTACTAAATGTATTTTGAACTGTCGAGAGTGCAATTGGAGTTCTACCAACCCTAAATGTTTCATTGAATACATTCATTACTGTCCTAAGAGATCTTTCCACTTGACCTCAACCTCTCATCACAAGAAGTGCTATTCTTTCTTTTTCAGTGGGTCGTTGCACTTTGACTTTACGGACTAACCCTTACTCAAATTTCAATCAGAATCAAGAAGGTTAAACTTATAACGCAGATAAACGTTTAAAAAAATGAAAATTGAAATCTGGCATTTTTACGTAAAAACTCTACCTCATTTTTACATGTAAACTACTGCACTCATGATTGATAGAAATTTTGGTAGGGTAAAATAATTTGAAATTTAGCGCTTATTGAAGTATCAATTTATAACGAAGCTCAAGTTTGTAACTATTCAGTTCTTAATTTTTCTCTATTTATTCATTATTTCATCAAATTTTTTGTGAAGAAAGTTAAAACTATACTTTGGTCGACTTTTTTATTATTCGTGGGTTTGATGCTAGAATAACTAATATTCAATAAGCACATTTTATATTTTTTATTTTATTTAAAAAATTTTTCAAATGTTTTTACTTAGAAATTTTTTTTGACCTTGAAGGTAAATTTCATGTTCAAATTAAAGGTCACCACTGGATTCCTCGTTAAAAGTTACTCCAAGAATGACCTCGGCCTTTTTCGTAAACACCTGAGCCGAAGCAGTACAGATTGGACCCGCCCCATACCTGGGCCAAGCCTAATAACCTTCAGCTGAAGTTCAAGGTCATCCTTGAGCAATGACCTGAGTTTATGTTTGGACGCAAAATTTCCAGCTCTTTCGACTGCCGTTTTCAAAAATAGGGGTTACCAATTAAAAAAACAAAGTTGACCTTGAAATAACCTTGCAGGTTAAGCTCAAGGCCAGACTCAAGGTTTTCGCTGAATTCCTCGTTAAAAGTTACTCCAAGAATAACCTTGAACTTTTTCAAAAATATTTTACCTACAAATTGTTTGAGGTGTTTCGTTACTTTTTGGACACCCATAGTCCATAGGTAATGAAATATATTTTTAAAATATGTATAACACAATTTCAAGACTACGATTCTGATTTTTAAAATTATATGCATTAAACACTATAACACTATGTGCTCGAGAGCATGTTAGAAGTTTCAGCAAGTGACTAGAACATGGAATATGGAATACTTTATTAATCCGCTGGAAACTTAATACAGATAGTGTAACTGTCGATTATTAAACATTGCACCATGATAGAGTATGGATGTAACACTGCCAAACACGCGAATTAATTTTATTTTTGAAACATTATTCTAAAATTTAGGATATTTATTTATTTTATTATTAGAATTTTCTATTTAATAAAATTATTAATAACACAAAACAAAATAGGATAGATAAGATAAATCCCCTAGCGGCCTTTTTTATTCTCTAATTCTCATAGGATACATTTTCTTAAACACCTTGAATGTGTTTTAATGCCGTGATTATGGATATGGCCATTTATAAACTCGAAATTATGATTTTCGAGTTCAAAGCCTTCGAAAAATACGGTTTTAAATAGCAAAATTGTTGTTCCTTAATGGTTTTTAAAAAGAAAGTATACGAAAAGGAAAAAGAACTTGATGCTCCCCCTTGCATGCCCTCCCTTCTACTTTTCTTGGTTGGGTAGAAAGGGGCACAATGAAAAGGAGTGAAAGGCTACTGGAAAGGGAGTAAGGGTGTGTTTTCACTCACCTCTACCATTTTTGCAGTATAAACCCTTAAAAAAACGGTAACTGTAGAATATCTCCTGTTCCACCTTTCGGGCTGAAAGTAAATACCTGAAATGGTGTAGGGGTATGTTTTCAATTTTTACGAAGATTTTCCTAATGTTTCTCCTTGAAAGAAAAATATATTACCCCCTTGCATGCACCCTTTTTCCCCTCTCGGTCTGGTTAGAAAGAGCATAATGAAGAGAAGGGTTACTGTAAAGGGGACAGGAGTGTGATTTTACTTAACCCTATCTTTTTCCAGTAGAACCCAATTAACAAGCAAGCCACCTAAATGAATTTTGCGGGTATTTTCATGACCGTATTAATCAACGGAAATACGCGCATGAAAATAAACCAATGAACGATGATTTATACAAGCCATTCAACAATTGACCGAGATATCTAATACGATAATATATTTATCTCGCGCTTCCCGCTCGATGATGTATTTACATCGCGCTACGCGCTCGGTCTTTGTATTTCCCCCACAGTTGCGCCCAGACCTTTTAGAATTAAAGGTCAAATCATCGACAACTGTGATTTGGTTATTGTGAATTCTCTTTTGTTAAAGCTCCTTTGGCTTTAATGAACACATTCTCATCACCTATCTCGTGCTTCGCACTCAATCTCAAGCTGGTACTGCTTATTCAGATTTTGCAAAATAATGTACAAATTTTATTTTTCATGATCGCTTCAATATTTGTTCCTTATTTTGCAATAATTTTTATTCTCAGCTACCCTGAAAAATCCATCATTTCAATAAATGTATAGGGGAAAGTGGGGTATGGTGTCAGTGCGGGGCACGTTGACTCTTGCAAATAATGCTCGTGTTTCTTGAGTTTCATATTAGTTTTTTCACATAAAATAGCTTTCTTGAGTACCAAAGAAAGCTATTTTACGTTAAAAAATTAATATGAAAATGAACAAACACGAGCATTATTTGCAAGAGTCGCCGTACCCTCACTGACACCATACCCCACTTTCCCCTATGGACACAATTCATAATATGCATTGGTATTGAAACATACGTATTTTCATTGCTTTGTTTTTATGATTATAAAAAAGTCTACATCCTATACAAAAAATGTTGTTATTAAACATCTTATTGCAACTTGTGTGTTTTCTCCAGAAATTTAATTTGTTTACTTTCAACGTTATTTTTTATGATTTAAACTGAAAATACGCATACTAGTAAAGTGGTTCTAAGCAAATTTGTAGATATAATTTAGGCGAAAAATGTTCTTAAATAAAAAGTTATTGTAGCTTGTGTCGTTTTTCCAAAAATTTAATTTTTTGTATTTGGATTCTTATTTTTTACGATTGAAAAAAACGACTCGCCCTTTCTTAAAATTATTAATAACAAAATTGTACATTCTCTTTGAGTGAAGAAGTTTGCCTATTATTTTTTTCCTTCCTCGTGTCGTCATCCAAAACATTATTTTTTTTTATTTTTAATGTTATTTCTTACGATTAAAATAAAAACTAAGCGTCATATCGAAAAATTGTTAATAAAAAATGTGTAGCTGGTTTTTGGATGGGCAACTTCAATCTATTCATTTTTTTCTCATAGCTTGTAGCGTTTCTCCAAAAATTTAATTTTTTTATTTTTAATGATGTTTTTCAAGAATAAAACAAAAACTACGCATCCTATGTAAAAGTGAATAATAAAAAAATTTTAGATCTTTTTTAGGTGCACGATTTTTATTTTGTCATATTTTTTTGTATCTTGCATAGCTTGACAGCAAAATGGAGTTTTTGATTTTTTATTATTTTTTGTGCGATCAAAATTTGAATTTTTGATTTTTCGAAAAAAGTCAAAAAGTTCTTACTAGTATAAGCTCGTAGGGCTCTCAAAAAGAAAGGTTTTTTTTCTCCTCCTGACTTTTTTTCACATCGTACATAGAATATTCAAATCTTGAAAAAAGTGGTCTCAAAAATTTTCAAAATGTGCTCACTTTTTGAAATTTATCTAAAATATCTGGTTAACGAACTCGTTCTTTCTTTTCAGGCCTTCAAAAAGTGTGCCAAAGCACAATCCAAAGTGATACATCTTTCGAAAGTTATGCCTGCACGATACTACAGACTACAGACAGACACCTTCGTAAAAATAATTTTTTCCGACTCAGGGGGTCTCAAAACATCGAGATTTGATTGAATCCGCGAAAGTCATTTTTCACATAAAACCAATACCTTCTCATTGAGATGAGAATGTAAAAATGGATTTTCGATGTAACATTTTTATGGAGATTTTCGTCGTTGTACTTGACTATGATTCGCCGGTGCGAATCGTTCTTTCTTACAATCACGTGATACTCTCTCACGTGAACAATTCTATGTTATTATATTCGGCGGCTTTATTATTAGAAAAATGAATATATTGTGCTGAAAATTTGGGAAATCATTTAAAACATATGTGACCGTCCGCGAAGAAAGGGTCGTGATGCGCGGTAGCTTCATTTTATAGGAGAAGTGATTGAAAAGGCGGGCGGTTCAACACAGGAGCTCCATAAGAGGGCCCTCACTTTGCAGTTGAATAATAATTCGAATTTTTCAGATATTGGAATAATATTTCTTATTATTGAGGAACAAATAAGAAACTATCGATGTGTGTAAAAAATTAAAAATCTATTTTTTCCGCATTAGGTCCCTTTTTTCGCGGACGGTCACGTATAAGAGCACGTGTCTGGCCTACTTGAGTTATTGTTTTGTTTAAATGGTACAATTTAAGCCAGGGCATTAAAGTCCTGTTCTGAGTTACATTCCAATTTAAAAATTAATAAATTTGCACTATTAAAACAAAATAAAAACTTAAGAGGATTAGAAAAACATTCCCTTAGATATTTTGAACTATTTCCCAAAATTTCAGCAAAATATATTCATTTTTCTAGTGATAAAGCCGCTGAATATAATAACATATCATCCAATCTAATCCAATGTGATGAGTCTTCTCAAAGTTATCGTGCCTTCACGATACTACAAAAAAGGCACCTTTCGTAGAAATCGTTTTTATGACTCAGAGTGTCGAAAAACGTGAAGATTTGATAAAAACCGACAAAGCTAAATTTTTCACAGAACTAATACCTTCTCAATGGGACGACAATGTAAAAATTACTGCTTAGAACTTTGTAGTAGACATTTATCAACTGAGAAACACTTAACTAAATCATTTTGAATATATTTGAAATAATTTCAACAACAAAGCTTCCCCTATGAGGAAGCTAAATTGATATTTAAGAAATAATTGGCGAGTCAAGAAAACTAAGTAAGGTAAGTGTGCCAGTTATCGGAAGCTCAAGGGGAATTTCAGATTTCAAATGCTTGAAAAACTATAGTAAACATCTCTAAAAGGGGGGTTAGGTTAGTGTCCGACGCCGATTTTTTTTGTAACTTTGCAGATGAAAAGAGGATCCCAGACTATGAAAAAAAAAATAATTTTTTGGGCAATCGTTCATATTTAGGGGTGGAAATCACCCCTTCTATATTTTTGATACTTTTACTGTTTTAAAAGGTATCATTGTTTTTTCTTTCTTGTTTTTGCACAAAATTGTTCTAATGGATTCTATATTATAATATTATCTTGAGTTTTGAAAATACTTATCCCCTAAAATATGATAATTCAAAAAATCTATCCCTATAGGATGCTTCGCCATATGACACATAGTTTAAGATTTTGGACTCTGTTGCTGCAAACATCTAGTTTTGATAATTAATTCTATTAAGAATTATCAGTCTTATATTAATAACCCCTTGTTATGTGAAAACTAACTCTCAAAAACTTTTTATGTTTTGTTTAGCAGGCGATTTTAATGACAATACATATCTAACAGAACTGTTTAAAGAATTTTTATTTAGGTTCAGGCACGTACATATTTCCTTTGGAAATTGTACACACATACACGTACCCTTTCGCATATCGTCCCTCTAACCCTTATTGCTCAAGGCTTTCGACTTACAATATATCTTCTACGAAATAAAAAATAAATGTGTGATATGATGAGTGTGTGTTAATTTGACCATTTGCAAAATTGCGCATAAAATTCTAATCTAATTCTAATTTTAATCTAAAATTGTTTTAAATAACGAAAGATTAGTTAAAAATAAACAATATCCTTCGATTTTTAAGGCACGAAGTTTTCACAGTAATGATATTCTTCGAAGAAGTGTTTTAGGCACAACCTCTTCTTGCACCATGCACATGTTATTACTGCAAAATCACCGAAAATATCACAAAAAGGTTCAATATCTTCGTTGAAACAAAAGTCTACAGGGTTATCAAAATGTGGTGGTCTATTTTCTATATATCCGCTTTTATACCAAGAATATTTAAATACGTTAATAAATCTAGGTGAAGACAATTGATTATGTGTGAGGGACTGTAATTTTATAATGTTATTTCTAATATGAAAGTTAATATCAGACCTCAAAAGAATAGAAGTGTCAGAGATTTTTCGTACGAAATTCTTCCAGATCCCAAACCCAAACACATCCAAGGGCTGAATTTTCCCAGTTGTGCTTTTGGAATAGTTTTCAGTAAAAGGGTTTTACCTTCCGGTATAGCTGTTTGCACGGTTTGTTCACACTGGCCACTCCATGAATCTAACAATAACACAGAATTTTCTCCTACGTTAGGGAATAATACATCTTGAAGCCACATTTACAGTAATTCTGAAGAAAGTTTACGGGATTTAGAGGCTTGCAAATAAATATTGTTTGCCTGAAAAAGCCCTTCGCTTACTCTTGGTCCAAATTCTCCGGATGGTTCATTTAAAACTACAAAAAAGGGTGAAAGTAATCTTCTATCGGCAGATATGGTTGGCTGAATAGTATAGCTATGCGTGGTGGAGGAAACCGATTGAACAAAATTTTCCACAGTTTTTGTTCCTTTTAAACTCAAAGTTCTTCCACTGTGTAAATCTAAATTAAAGCCACTTTGATCGGAATTGAAAATTTTGCTTTCGCCATACCTCAGAATTTCTGATTTTACATTGTTTTAAAAAACATCACATTCTTGTTCTGTATCTCTAGTGTCATGTAAAGATGATATAGATATAAATTTTGTGATTTTTCGCGAAACAACGTTATGCATTTTCTTGAATTTCCATACCCACCAACGTGATGCTTTAAACCATGGCATGTCCAATTCATGCTTCTTTTGTAAAGCCCATCTTCGAAGATCTATATCGTGATCTGTCATCTTTGAATCAATAGCCTCCTTCAAATTGTCGAAAGTGTACTTTGCAACGTTGTATAGCTTATCTTCTCGGTCACCACCACTGTTGACTTGTTCTGGCCATCTTCTTAATTGTCGCTCTGAACGAAGCTTCTTGAATCTTTGATGAACGGTTGT
>CAKNWT010319258.1:0-10845 GCA_932066315.1 Andricus coriarius
GTATCGAAAAATATCGCTCGGCGGCATCACTAGTTAAAAGAATATCTGTGAATTTTCTAGATTTTTCCTAACGTCGCCCTCTTTCTGGGAACAGGTAAGAGTGGATACTTGAAAAAGAGGGCCGAAGAACCTGGTTTTTTGGGATGTTTTGCCCTCTAACTACTGACAAATTTTTTTTAGGTTAAATGTGATCACATCGCTGAATGCGGAAGACTTTAAGCTTACAGATGCTTTTTATTAGACAATTCAGAGATTTTCTCGTTCGAGTTGCAACCGAAAGAAATGAGGGGCCTCGACATTTTGCCCCGACTTTAGTATGGATATGACGGGACGACGGACAAGTAAGAAAATAGTCAAGTAAAGGGCATAGTAGGACGAGCAGGTGTGTGCTGCCCCCGGCCCGATCCGGTCCATATTTTTATCATAAGATAGCATCAATCGGTAGTGAAATACACTGGAGTATTATCTCCCAGAAATGATTTTTATGGGAGTTATGGGGGTTAGAAGGAAAATCGAAAAAGTGATTTTTCTTGAGAACGGCTTGACCGATTTTGATGAGCAAAAAATATGTTATGGGACTGAATTGTAGGATGCTGGGAAAAATTTATGAACTTTTTTCCACGAACATAACCTCAAAAAATTTATCCCTAAAAGGATCGAAGAGGTAGAGCATAGTTAGAAAAAATAAAAACCTAGAATGCACCGTAAACTGGATACTGTACATTGTGAAATGGGTATGTAGAGCAACGACTATTACAAAAAAAATATTTGGGTGCTTCCGAATTTACCTGACACCCAGTTAAGAGTTTCAAATTTCACAATCTGGATGACAAATGTACTGAAATAGTTCCCTTGCCTATTTGAACGCCTGTAGTCAGCCTACAATAATGGTAGTACCCAGGGCCCACCACGTGGAGGTTAGAGTACGATTTTCCACCCCTTTCATGGGGTGCTTGATTATCGTGAGTTCCCCTTGCCTCTCACGAACCAAGGTGCTCAATTATCGTGAGTCACCGCCTCTTACGGATCGGGCTGCTTGATTAAACGTGAGTCCCCTTGCCTCTCACGAACCTGGGTGCTTGATCCAACTATCTGATGTCGGGAATAGGACACATACGGAAAAACAAATGAATATCGCTGAAACAGTTGGTGAAGAAACAAATTCTGCGACGCTGAAATGGGCTTTCAACTCCAGTGAAGGAACAGACGTTATTGAAGAATGAACCAACAACGAAAAAACAAGAGAATGCTGCTGAAACAGTTAAAGTGGCGGAGCAAATGAATATCGCTGAAACAGTTGGTGACGAAGCAAATTCTGTAACGCTGAAAAGGACTTCCAAATACAGTGAAGGAACAGACGTTATTAAAGAATGAACAAACAACAAAAAAACAAGTCAATGTTGCTGAAACTGTTAAAGTGAGGGAACAAATGAATAGTAACGTTTGTTCCTTCCCTGAAGTTGAAAGTCATTTTCGGCGTCGCAGGATTTGTTTCGACACCAACTGTTTCAGCGATATTCAGATGTTCCGCCACTTCAAATGTTTCGGCAGCAGTCTCTTGTTTTTTCGGTTGTTCATTCTTCAATAACGTCTGTTCCTTCACTGGCGTTGAAAGCCCTTTTCAGCGTCGCAGAATTTGTTTCGTCACGAAGTGTTTCATCGATATTCAGTTGTTTTTCCGTATGATCCTATTCTCGAAATCAGATAGTTGGATCAAGCACCCAGGTTCATGAGAGGCAAGGGGACTCACGTTTAATCAAGCAGCCCGATCCGTAAGAGGCGGTGACTCACGATAATTGAGCACCTTGGTTCGTTAGAGGCGAGGGGAACTCACGATAATCAAGCACCCTATGAAAGGGGTTTAA
The DNA here is from genome assembly GCA_932066315.1 of Andricus coriarius. Taxonomy (NCBI): domain Eukaryota; kingdom Metazoa; phylum Arthropoda; class Insecta; order Hymenoptera; family Cynipidae; genus Andricus; species Andricus coriarius. The sequence goes on from CAKNWT010319258.1 coordinate 1,866, forward strand.
AATCGTACTGTAACCTCCACGTGGTGGGCCCTGCGAACTACAATTATTGTAGGCTGACTACAGGCGTTTAAATAGGCAAGGGAACTATTTCAGTATATTTATCATACAGATTGTGAAATTTTGAACTCTCAATTGGGAGTCAGCTAAATTTAGAAGCACCCAAATTTTTTGTTTGATAGTCGTTGCTCTACATACCCATTTCACAATGTACAGCATCCAATGTACGGTGCACTCACGGTTTTTATTTTTTCTAACTATGCTCTACCTCTTCGATCCTTTTGGGGATCAAATATGTTTTAGAACATGAATTGAAGATTTTTTTGGTGAAAGATGAAAGTGGCACTCGTAACAAAAGCCATGAAAAAATTTCTAAGTTTTTAAATTTTTTTTCATTGAGGTTATGTTTGTGGAAAAAAGTTCATAAATTTTTCCCAGAATCCTACAATTGAGTCCCATAACATATTTTTTGCGCATCAAAATGGGTCAAGCCATTCTCAAGGAAAATTACTTTTTCGATTTTCCTTCTAACCCCCATAACTCCCATAAAAATCATTTCTGGGAGATAATACTCCAGGGTACTTTACTACCGATTGATGTCATCTTGTGATGAAAATATGGACCTGATCGGGCCGGGGGCAGCACACACATGCTTATCCTGTTATGCCCTTTATGAAAGATTTCTTCATAAATGTACAGTACCGTCCAGAAGTATGAAGATCGACACCTAAAAAACGATCGATTAAAAGCATGCGTTCACTTCTCACAGGATATCTTCGCAAAAAAGACAGAATAATTTATAGATCTAAAAGAAATATTAAAAGAATTTTTAGTAAACAGAAACTCAGTGACTGAGTGAGAAAGGCCTGACTAATTTCTGATCATTTTCACTGGCGCAGTCTTGACCCAGTACTAGCCACCAGTGCAGATAATCGGCAATTCGCCCAGTACTAGCTGACGGAGCTCCACGATCGGGGCAGTATTATTCCGACAAAATAAATATTTAAAAAATGAAAAAAAAAAACATTTAAAAATATGGTTAATTTGTTCCAAAATATCGAAAAACTATAAATACAACTATCAAGGAAATAATTTGTTTTCCTGTTTCTTTTTCTGGACAAAAATCCTAAGTTCCATCTTTATAATGAATTATAAATATTCAGAAAAGATTAAATTTGATGTCATTTTTAATCGTTACAAAATGGTATAAAACACCTCAAAAGCAAAACGTTACACGAAACTTTGCAAACATTTTTTATTAACAAACTTGTAATGTCGATTAAAAATGACATTTTATGTCATTATAAACAGTTGTGAAATGGCCTAAAATGCGAAAAAACGAAATATTACACGAAGAAAAATTGTAATCGATTTAAATTAGTTATTTAAAGATTATTTTATTTATATTTCCATTAACAGTTCATTTATTTTACACCTATATGAAGACGTATAATAATATAAAAAAAATAATTAGAAAAAGAGAGTTAAAAAATTGTTGTTTTAAATTTTTTGAGCTGCGGCTTGTGAGGATGGTTTTTTTGGTTATCAATTCTGTAGGTATAGATAATACCGACTGCCAAGCAATAGATTTTGGTGTAGATGTAGGTCCCATACCCCGTAGCGTTAGAAATTTTATTTTTGATATAATGTTTAAAAATGTAATATATGTATTTATTCTAAGTAGGACCAATAATATTTATAGACAAAATACTCGCAATCAATTAATAATTACTTTTTAAATATATTTTTGTCATATATTTAGAGTGTAGCAATAGTGGGTGCCAAAATTAACCAACAAGTTTGAATGAAATTTACATTTTTGTAATTATAAATAATATTTGGACGATATGAAGCCACTGGTGTATTTCCACTTGGGACTTTAAATGATACTATAGGTACTTGAGGTCATGGTGAAAGAATCATTCTACTAGGAGATATGATCATTCGGATTGAAAGCTAAATCCAGTCCGAATGATTCTATCCAGTTACGAATAATTCTGTTTCAGTCTGAAATGGCGTCTCAAGTTCATTCAAATGATTCCGCAACCGTTGAGCAGTCATTCCGATTGATTCCGCGCAAATCTTAAAGAACTTTGAATTGAGTCTGAATCCGCCTGATAACGAAATGTTATTCCGAATGACAATGAATGACTCCGTACTTTAATCAGGATGATTCTGCACCAGTCTAATTAAAATGATTACTGCGACTGAATCCGGCGCAATATACGCGAGCTCATTCTGAATTATTCCGTGCCATTCCTCCATCAGACCAAATGATTCCGCACGTATCAGAATGAAAATTCCATTCCGCCTGAGTCCCGCATCGATCGGAATTAAGTTCTCGTGTGTTCATTTCGATTTATTCCATGCTATTCCGAACTCAAGTCTGAATGATTCCGCACTTATTAGAATATAATTGTCATTTCGTCAGAATCCGCCGGATAACTCGAGCTCATTCTTATTGATTCCGAGCAATTCCGAATTCACTCTGAATGATTCCGCATTTATCAGAATACAATGTTCATTTCTTCTGATTCCGCCAAATAACGCGAACTTTTTCCGACTGATTCGGTGTCAAATCGAACTCAGTATGAAAACTCGGTCCGAATGATTTCGGTTTTTGTTATTTTCTTATCACATAAATTTATTAAATTACATTTTTTCTTCTTTCGAAAGTTGAGTTTCAAAGTAGAATGCTGCAGAACAATATTACATTTATATGAATTATAGAATTGAGCCAAACTTCAATTTTACCATTTAAAACGGAATTGAATGAAATCAGACGTATTCAACAGAGTTCATACTTCTAAAAACGTGAGCATACGTAACTTATGTATGGGTGATTGTCAAATTGTAGGCAAATTTTAGCACCTACAGTGGCAATCACATTATTATTAGCAATTAAATATTTCATAACGGAAATCGATCATATCACGTCTAAAAATTTAAAATCCAAAAGGGGCAGTTTTGAAAATAAGAAATAATGATGAAATTCTTACATGAAATACGGAAAGTGGATTTGAGGTTGGGAGTTTGATGAAAGAGAGTAAGAGCTTTTAAAAAGTTCAAAAGCGAATACTGTAACGCATATGCTATTTAGGAAAAACAAAATATTTAACTATTTTACTAGATTATTATTTTTTTAATTTCAAGAAAAGTTCTACTTTTTATTGAGACAGTCGAGACTGGCTACATATAAAATTCGAAACCTACAAAATTCATTCATTTATCACAATTGTGAATAAAAATTACATAAAGTATACAGTATATTATTAATAACAAATGTACCTATCTGTGCTGTAATATAATTTTTAACACAGCTCTTCCTTTCTAATTATCTTATTCAGTTCAATTCTTGAGATCTGTATATTTATAAATAGAGGCTAGGAAACAGAAAACAAAACGGCCCATCTGATCTACGCGCACGCGAATAAAAGCAATCGAACACTCCTCTATTGAGTCCGGCCGCGGAAACAGCCTGGAGCCCTCTGTTGTCCAAAAGTGGCAATTCCTGAATGATGAATTCCACTTGTTTACATGCGATTGACAATAAATAAATTTATACTGAAAATAAGAGTTTAACAGTCAGATAACGAGAGTGTCTGTAGGAAAACTGATGAAATGCCAATTCAGGGAAAAAAACTTTTGCTCGAGTTTATTGAACGGTTTGATCGCAGTTGAGTTTTGAATTTATCTGTCTATTGCAGTAGATCTATCGGATTACAAATATCACATAGAGTACTTCAATATTCTTGTTTTTAGAGAAAGGTATGTGGACAAATTATTGTGCAAACTGGATAATTAATATTATATATATTCGCATATTTATACGATCTATTATTTTCGTAAAAGTAATGCTAGTTGTCAGATTTTGAGGTTAGGAAGTTTAATTATCTCAGAATCCCCAGAATATTTATGGAGTATATTTAATTTTAATTTTAATGAAATTGAGTATTTTATTAGTTGTCTTGAGTTTTAAGTGAAGCTTTTTTTTAACAATTCAATATGTTATGTGAAAAAACTTTTTTCTTAGGTTTCTTGATTATGGCAGAAGCGGCACTGCACTGAATTTTGCTTATTCCATTCACTTCCAACTCCTGCACCCTCACCACATGAATGACTGCTAAACTTTTTCCCTTATTCAGTGTTTCAGGATGAAAATCGATTGAATGACTTATACCTTGAAACCCTGTTTTAATTAAAATATTCATCATCAATCCGCTTCTTAACATTCGACCAGTAATTTTTAAGGTTATGTTCATAACCAACATCGAAACTAGAACGGGTTTAGCTAGAATGAAAAGACACATTTTTCACGAAATCTTTTTGCAGGAAAGTTTCCTCTATTATTTTTCTTCATTTTGAAAAATGTTATATACGTCCTTGAAGCAATTATTTATGGATTTATTATATTTTAAAACAATGCACACATGCTATCTTATGTAAATTTCAAATTTCTATCCCTCGGGGATTTTAGGCTTTGGCCGCCGCGGGCGCTGCCTGTCATATCCGGTAAATATCAAGGTCATGTCCATACTCAATTGTACCGTACGGGATTGATGCGAGAAAATTGATGCAGTTTAGTCTTTTTTAATATTTATAAAAAAATAACAGATTTTAATCATAAAAAGTCACCTATTTATGACAGAAAACACCGCTGAGCAAATGGTTTTTATCATTTTTGTTCACTCCGAAACTGGTTTTTAACTCACGTACGGTAATGATGTTTTTGCTGTCAAAATGCACTTTTCAGTTTTAATATCGGATTCACAAAAAAAAAGAGTTAAATTTTTAAGCTCAATTTTATAGCATATTGTATTAAACGATACGCTTAATATTTATGTATTTATTATTCACTTGTAACTACAATATTTTACTAGATAAAAAGACGTACGGTAATGATTGCTGAAATGACAAAAATCGAGGGACAGACTTTAAGGTTGTTACAATATTATCTATTTGACTTGAAAAATGTGCATAAATTAAATTTATGTTTATCTAAAGTTTACAAACTTGATACGTTAAGCGCATTTCAGGTTACTGTCTGAAAAAAAGTAGAAAAGCAGTTTATCCTTGTGCAAAGTGAGGTTGGGACACCGTACGGTAATGACGTTTGGGGTGTTCTTTTATAAAATTAAAGTAAATCGGAACAAAAATAAAAAAAAAGAAATTACCATTTTGTAGAGGATGATAATAATTATTTATTAAATCTGTTTTAAAAATTAGTACGAGTTTCTAAGTTAATGTTATATTACTGGGACTTCAAGTTTGCCTCCAATTTGACAATTACCCATATGGTTCTATATGGTAACTTTAATATATATTGAAACTATAGGGGAAACCCCCCTACAGTGGATAATGCAACCTACAGTGGATAATAATTAATTAAAAATACTAATATATGTAAAATAATTATTGTAATTTAATTAATAGTTAAGGGACTATATGTGTTAATAAATTAATATTCAACTTAATTATTTACATTTTATTTGTCCTCTTAATTAATGATTATCCACTGTGGGTTGCATTATCCACTGTAGGGAGGTTTCCCCTATTTCATAAAGGAATCTGCATTATCGTTAGAGAATAAGAGAAAATCTTTAACGTCTTTTTCAGACTATATGGAGTTATGAATTAAAAATCATTTTTAATCTATTTTTTTCTGAAAAAAGATCTCCTTTCACTCCGCTGGGATTTGATCCACAGAACTTCTGATTTTCGGTCAAGTGCTTTTCCCCTTAAGCTACTAGAGAGATCGAGAAAGGAAACTTTATTTCAGAAAATATACGCATTATTATGTTAGATGGTACAAATAAAATTTTAAAAAGAATAGCTGTGGTTCGAACCCCAGCGAAGTGAAAGGAGACTATCTTTTTTTCAGAAAAAAATTAATTAAAAATGATTTTTAATTCATAACTCCATCTAGTCTGAAAAAGACGTTAAAAATTGTCTTTTATTCTCTAATGATAATACACATGTCTTTAAAAATATGATTTGTACCATCTAGCATAATAATGCGTATATTTTATGAAATAAAGTTTCTTTTCTCGATCTCTCTAGTAGCTTAATGGGAAAAGCACCTGACCGAAAATCAGAAGTTCTGTGGTTCGAATTTCAGCGGAGTGAAAGGAGATATTTTTTTCAGACAAAAATCAATCAAAAAGCATAATTCACCACATTTTTTAAATCTTTATTGAAAGAGTCACAAAATGCCAGAACAAAACAAACCTTTCCCTCACATACTTTCCCTCTCCTACTCACCCTACATTCCCCTGCTTACCCTCGCCTCATTTCGCCCTTTGTACTTCCCTTTCCCAACTTATCCCTCCCCTATACCCCTCACTTCCCATAGTTACTCCCCCCCCCCTCATTTCCCCTACTTCCCGTGACTCATTTCCGAAATAGTGAGCAAATTAATTATAAATTTGAATTGAAATTCATTTTTTTTCGAATTTTAATTATATTTGCGCGTAATGCAATCATGTGAGCACAGTACTGGGCCAGTACTGTGCGGGCCGTGTATTTACACCTGGCGGGATAATCCCTTTTGGGAGAATGCACAATGGATACGTAAATCTGATAAAATTTCATTTTTATTTCTTCGAATGCGTTTCGCCAAGCTTACCTTAGATATGATACTTTTTGGATTATCGTAAACAACGACTCGATCGTCACTGATGGCGTAAGGAGTTTTCGAATTTTCGTCCCAGCCAGATGTCCAATGCTTGCTTTTATCGATCAACTCCTTGCAGATCTATAAAAATATGAAAAATATACCATTTTTTTTTATTTAACAAATTTTTTAAAAAAACTTCATGAATTTATGATTACTGATTATCGCCTCGATAAAAACTATAAAAGAGCAAATTATTTTTTAAATGAAAAAAATGTCCAATCTTACCTCGTTGTATCCCATAAATCCCTTTTCTTTTGTGAATGGCCCTGCAAAGCCTATTTCCGAAGCTGATAAGCCAATGGGATTTTGATTTTGGTCTGATGGAACTGATGAAAGAATAAAAGTTCTACCATATAAAGGCAAACCAAGGACGAGCTTATCTGCTGACGCTCCTCGTTTTAGCAAATGATTCACAGTTTCTTCCTGAAATAAATAAATAATTTGACTTATAAAATGTATAATATATAATAATAATCTAAATAGACGTTATTTCGTGCTGAAATTTGGTATATTCTTACCACGCAGAGATTATCAGTGCAATGCAGAGGGGCGTTTGGTAACACTTTTTTGTCCCAAGCTCCATGATAATCGTAAGCCATCACATGGATGTAATCAAGATATTTTGATATTTCCGGAATATTATACGCTAAGTCAATTGTATTTTTGTCAGCACTGATTGCAGTTGTTAATAGCATTCCTTTTTTTTTTAATTCCATACTTAATTCCTATTGAAAGAAAAAAGATTATTATAAGGAAAAACACAATATCCTTATTTTTAAAACTAAGAGCAGTAAGTGAAAAAAAATTCACGTATATTATCTTTATTATTACCTTAACAAGAAGGGAGAAATTATCTTTATCTTTGTCAGGATTACCACCCCTTTTCCCTGGGAATTCCCAGTCAAGATCGAGACCATCGAATCCGTACTCTCTAAAACGTTTAATTTATAACAATTTTTGTTGGTAAATAAGCATTTTAATATATTAATTACTTTAAAAATTTGACGACACTATTGACGAAACGACTTCTGTATTGATCGTTGGCCGCAAAGGCTGAGTATTTTTCACTTCCTTCGTTCCAACCACCAATTGCTAATGTCACTTTTAATCCATTGTATCTTTGACGAAGCGATGTCATATTTCTGTAACCGTCTCTTCCTATGAAAAATGAATTCTTTTAACTATAACAAAGTAATACTTATAATGAACTATTATTTTACTCTTAATGTACATAGAAGTTTACATTGATAAATTTGAATAGGGCAAGGTTATTTAAAATTTGTTTTTCACGACGCCCCGTCTGAAGGTTCGCTTTTCGAGGATTGTACAAATGTACAGCCCATCAAAAGTGGCTAATATTTTAGGCCTCTTCACTTTATTCCCGCTATGTCAGGAGCTGTTCAAAAAATACATAACGCTTTTTTTTGACAATTTAGACCCCTTTCACTCTCCCCACGTAAAGCTTTTTCTATGGTATATGTACTCTCTAAATCTGAATGAGTAGAAAAATACTAATTGGTAGTAGTTTTCTACTAATTCAAATAGTGCCGATTCGTTTACTAGTAATTAGTAAAAATCTACTATTTCAATGAGTAAGAATAACTGACTAAATGAATTAGTAACTATATCCACTAAAGGAATTGGTAATGCTACTACTAAATGAATTGTTAAATGTATTACTGGTTACTATTTTAAACGGTAGTTTCAAGTAAATTAAAAAACTTATTTTACAATGAAGGGAATTTTATTTAAATACATTAATCTATGAATTTAAATAATTATTCAAAGAAATTTCCATTTTATCTTCTTTATACTTAAAACTAAGCATATATTTAGATCAAATTAATGTGGGTCCTGTATTAAATGCAATTTTAACCGTTTCAAATTCCTAATGTTCATAGTAAAAATATTCCATTTTAAACAAGATAGGTGAATTTTTAACCAAATAGTTGAATTTGGAACCAAAAAGATTGAATTTCTACCAAAAAAGACGATTTTTTAACAAAATACATGAATTTTTAACAAAATATTTGATTTTTTAACAAAAAATATCAGTTATCAACATAAAAATTGAATTTTTCAGTTTCAAATTTCGGTTAAAAAATTAATTTTCAACCAAGCTTATAAATTTTCAACTAAAATGATGAATGATTGACAGAAATAATTTAATTTTTAACTAAAAATGGTAACTACAATATTAGGATATTCAATTAGAATAATTACATTTTCAGTTTAAAAAAAAATAATTTTCTTTTAAAGAAAAAACGGATTTTCAACAAAATAGCTCACTTTTCAACCAAAGAGATA